>CABHPQ010153526.1:12500-40527 GCA_902168405.1 Peromyscus aztecus | reverse complement strand
GGTATTTGACATACCCTACAAACTAGACTAAGATACTGATTTCCTGAGAATTTTTTAAAAAAATTATGCACGTGCTGCTAATCATTTCTCTTGAAATTCCTATTTTTATGAGTTTTGGGGTTTTTACAATCCATGAGCTTTTTTTTTTGTTTGTTTTTTTCAGAATGCAGACCCAGTGACAATATGCTCATTTAAAAATCAAATTACTTTCACCTGTTTAAATGAGTGAAGTAGCTACATGCCAGAAAGCCAGTGCAAACTGCCCTGGGAAGTAGTTGAACTCCTGAACACAGAGGGCGTGCCAGGTGTCCTTTTTGTCTCCCGAGGTGTTTATGCCCTGTTAGAAATCTGTGTGGATTTGGTCTCTAGCCATAGCTTGTGACTAAATGACTGCTTGATTTGAAGCTACTAAGCAGTAATAAGGCTTGGTAATAGCCATTTGAGGATGATTTCGAAATCTTCAAGCCTAATCTCATTAGAATACCTATGGGTACAAATGTTATTTTTCCCCAGTGTGTTCTAAACATAGAGTAAATGATGGATCATAATTAATGTACTCAAAGGCACATTTGCCTTTGTTTTTATTTTAAATGCATAGTTAATTTAAACCTAATATTTGTATTTTTTCTTTTCTTTTTTTATGTACTCTTTTTCACCCCCTAAATTACCCCTGCACATGCACAGACACACACACACACACACACACACACACACACACACACACACACACACCATATATATGTAAATACGCCCACATACATATATTGAGAAAAAAAAAGAGGAGAGGGAAGGAAGGTGGGAAGAAGAGAGGGGGAAAAGATAGGAGGAAGAGAGAAAGAAAGAGAGAGAGGTTTGTCAGTAAACTTCATCAGTTTTAAACAAAACAACAAAGCAGTGCAAAATGCTCCCATTTTTTTTTTCCCAAACCCTGGAAGCACACACTGCTATTTGTTTACAGAGGTAATGGGATCAGCCTATAAAAATTCCCCAGCAGCAGTGGTGCTACATTTTCAACTGATAGACTTTTAAGCTGTCACATCCTTATTTTCTTTTCCTGGCAACAATTATTGCGTCATGAAATGAAGATAATTATAATTTTGTTTGGTCTCAGATGCCATTTATAAGATATGTTATACATATTATTACCTCTCATTCCTATTAGATTATTTTTTTAGTAAAATTAGAGTTTAGTTGATTCAGGGGAATTATACTACTGCCTCTAAAGCATTATTAGCATTCTGTTAAGATTGGATATTAAGGAATTCAAATGACCAGGCCCTTTATTAGAATAGAGAAACAAATTCACTTAAGTATTTTTATTTTTTTCCCTTTTTCCAACATGTATAGTTTGTTCAGAAGCTAACTTACAATCCGTGTGGTTATGTGTCTCTGCCGTTACATCTAAAGAGATATGTAAAAATAATGGGATTTGAAAGCATGCTTCCAAAGTTTTAGATTGTGTGCCTTTGGGAGCCAAAGCAACCCCAAGAATGTATGTAGTAGGTTAGCTTTCCAGCCACAATTTAGGTAATGAATGAGATCAACACAAACTTGATGGTTTCAGGTCTGTTATGGATCTGTTTGAGTTCAATTGTTTTCAAACAGTGTGCACCATCACAATAAAAGAAAATGCTCTCCTGACCAAACGTGATCTTTAGAACACAGTTCAAGGCTTCCTCATATCCTAAACTTTCTGTACATCTTGCTAAATGATTCTAAACATGGCTCCTCTCTGACACCCTTGCTCCCAAGAACTTACCAGGCTCTGTCAGTATAAGTAGATTGCAGATGTCCCCACTGGAAAAATAGAGCTGTCAACTACAAAACAAAGCAAAGGGATCTTTCAACTAGTCCATAAAAGAACCTGCATCCATGTTTCTGTTCTATCTCAAGCCTCCATGTTGTTGAACACCATTCTCCAAAAGTTTAGATGATTCTGTCTCCTAGTCTTTGATGCTCACTGATTTATACTCACTGTAGTAAAGATTTAATTCCTTTGCTCTCAAGGTAGGTTTTTCCCCCCTAAAATTGTAAAACATCACCCCATTCTCATATAGACAAAAAAGCAGTATAATCCAATTGCCTGGCATATGTAAGTACATAGTATGATATGATAGATTTTTGATTTAGCTTTTTACCCCTAAAATTTTCTAGTTCTCTTAAAAAATTAAGTGTTACATAGAAATTAGTGACATAGACACATTTGTTTGGGCCCAAGGCAAGTACTACTCTAGTTTTCCTAATAGTTGAAACATCTGTCTCATTTTAAAAGCTGAAAGGCATGCTAATTATTTTCTTTAATTTTTAATTATTATTTTTGTTTCAATGATACCCTCAATAGTCTGAAGTGACTTATGAAACCTATTTTGTTTACAGTATAAATTCCTAATTGAGCTAAATTATACACATTGGTTGGTCCTCCATGACATAAAATTGAACACAAAATTGAATATTTCATAAAGAACACTGAGAATAGTAACTGACAACATTATTTTAAAATCTCATGACTTAAGGCTGGGGATGCAGCTCATTAACAGAGCATTTGCTTAGCGTGTACAAGGTTCTGGGTTCAGTTCTCAGCACCTTAAATACTGTCATTGTGAGTTAGGCAAATTTATATATCTTTTAATCACTGAAAAATTGTTCTATCCTTGTAAAAGAGCAAATATGTTGGTCCATCAGGCCCCATGGAAGGAAGGAAAACATAACAGTGATTCTAAAACCAGCGTTTTAAAAGACATCTCTAGTCTGCAGGAAGATAGAGATTTGTTAAGAGCCTACCCTACCTGGTGGCTAGTGAAACATCTAAGCATACACACAGCATCAGCAGTAAAGCATGCTGTCCGCTGCTGCTACTGCATGGCTCTATTCCCAAGGAAGTTGCTCATGAACATAGCTCTGGGACATAGCAGCGAATGAGTCTCTGTGCCAACATTTCAATACTTATCTACTTCGGTATAACAAACCACCTCAAAATGTAATAGCTTAAAACATTGAAAACAATGTTGTGTTTTTTCTTACAAATCTATGATTTCAGAGTTCAGGGCTGAAAAGCATCTGTCTGTCCAGCAAGTCTTTAGCTGCTAGACTGAAATTGAAGGATCCTGTCAACTGAAGTTGGGAGATGGAGTCACTCAGAATCACTCTCAAGGTGTGCAGCTTTGCTCTGAATGCTGATGGAGGCTTAATGATGGCTAGCCATGCTCCTGAGTTCCATTTCCATTGGCTTCTTGGACTTCCTCAAAACTTGGGAACAAGTTTCTCCCATGTTCCCGGAAGGGGAAGCTGTAAAACTTTTAAAGTCTACAAATTTCACTTCTGTCTCATTTGTGTGTGTGTGTGTGTGTGTGTGTGTGTGTGTGTGTGTGTGTGTATGTGTATCAAGTAGGTAAACAGTCCTTGGTGAAGAGAATTTTACTGCATCTCACAATAAGATGAGAATTTGACAATTTATGACTGTCTTTACATCAACAAGGGGTGGACTTTGGCATTAATGGCCATGTCCACACACAGATAATTCACATAACAAAAATCTTACAGAACTCAATTGAAGCAGGATTTCCTAATGTAACTGTTTAAAGCACGTCTTCTGGCATCTGAAGTGCTACTGTTCCTGTGAGTGAGTTGGTTGACTGGACACTGCCAAAAAAGAAAAAAAAAGAAAGAAAAATGGATTAGAAGGCCCCAGAAAAAGATGAAATATGTTAATCCTTTATATAGCGTTTTTTCTGTAGAAAACTCCAAGATAACCAATAAGTAATATTTGGGGTATTTTCATTAGTTCTTTGAGAGTTTCATACATTGTATTTTTACCATGCTCACTCCACCTCAATTCCTCTAAGACTGATGCCTCATTCTCACCTACCTACCTAGGTTCACAATTTTGAAACACAAACAAATGAACAAACAAAAAGTAAGCCAAGTCTGTGCTGCCCATATACTCTTAGTTGTGTGTGCATCCATTCAAGCAAGGTTAACCTACCAAAGGTCATGCCTTCAAAGAGAACTGACTCTCTCCCTCTCTTAGCAGCTATCAGTTGCCAATAGCTCCTCAGTTAGGGGTAAAGCTTCAAGTCATCTATTATTTCCATGCTGGGATTTTGGTCAGCTTCAGCTTGTGTAGGTCTTGTGTGTACTGTCTCAACTACTGAATTTATGTATGCAACTACTCTGCTGTGTCCCCAAACTGTGTTCTTTGTAGCCACCCACAGCCTCTGGTTCTTACAATCTTTCCAATCCTTTTTTAACAAGGACACCTGAGTCTTGGGAAGTGGGGTTATGATTTTGATGTTGGATTCAGAACTGAGTATTCTGCAGTTGCTCATTCTTTTTGCCATGACAAGTTGGGGGTTACTGAGTTATTCACCATCTACTACAAACAGAAGCTTCTCTGATGAGTTTTTGAGCTTTCTTATGTATGTATTTCTATGATATTCAATTTCCTTACATCTTTTTCAAAATGGCGGTGGTGTTAATTCTCTCTCCCCACATTTCTTCCTCTCTACTCTTCCTGGCTGCTTTCTACCTTTAATAACTGTTACTTTAGATATTCAGCAGAAGGAAGTTTCTCTAATGATGATAAGAGGGAAAGTAGATACAAGCCCCCATCTCTAACCCAGAAGCTATCACTGATTGATAACTGCTCTCACAGAAAGGTAGTTTTCTCCAACAGAAGTCTCACTCTGTACACAAAACACTCTTAAGGGCAGGCCCCATGACCGGCAATCGATCACCAACAGAAAATGAACTCAATGGAAATTTTTGAGTGCTTTTGCATTGCAATGCAATGCCTTGTCTCTTTTCTTTTTCTTACAGATCTTTTTGTTATATATTATAGCTTCCAATTTTATTTTTACCTTATTTTTGGATGAGTTATGTGTGTTAGCACCTGTATGTGCTTTTTCTTCAGCTTTTTTTGTTTTACTATTTTGTCCTATTCTTGTTTATTTGCTTCTATTTTATTATATTTTGAATGCCTATGGATTTGGGTTGGTAGGGAGGAACTAGGAGGAATTAGGGGAGAAGAAAATGTAATCAGAATATATTGTATGAAAAAATATTTTCAGCAAAAAAGTAGTAAAATCGAAGCTCAACAGAAGAGTTTTCCATCCTCTATCATTCCAACATATAAAAATGTTTACCTTCCTATTTTAGGTCCTTATCTATTGTTCTCTAAAGCATTATGCACCTTGTGAAATTTTATTGTATCAATCATGCATTTATGTTACAACATTTCTAATTGGTTTACTTCTCTGGAAAGTTATCATTCAACCATATTTATCTTTATAAAAATATACTCAAGGGGTTATATTGCCCTGTCCATTTGTATCATAAACTTAAAAGAATGTCATAGTGGAAAACATTCTATCAGCCTATATAAGTGTTGTAAGTATATTGCTCTTAAAAATAACATGAACAGGCTTTCCGGATATTATTGCCTATGGTCAGACACCTTGCTCACCCCTGATGAAGTGGTGAGGGGCTTGGTCCTACCTCAACTGAATGTACCAGGCTTAGTTGCCCCCCTATGGGAGAATTTATCCTGTTAGAGGAGGTAATAAGGGGTAGGGGTTAGGTAGGAGCACGGGAGGAGGTTTCGGGGGGGGGGGGTGTCTGTGGTTGGTACGTAAAATGAATAAAAAAAATAATAAAACAAAGAAACAAACAACAAAGTCAATTAAGAAAATAAAAGTTAATAATACACGGCTTGGGACATGGCAGTATACCCTGGAATTTTGTTTTGTTCTAGCATTCTTGATGCAGCCAGAGCTACCAGCCTGAGAATAGGCTGTCATATGCCTCTGGACTCTTAAAATTGGGTTATAGGGTTTATGATTAAAAATGATAACTATGTTTATCAATGATCTTCAGACCCTGCCCTCATCTGGAGCTGGACTCCAGCACCAGGGCAAATCCAGTCATTCATGGGAGTCTTTTGGTTCTGTTGCAGGGTTACCAAGTTGATTTCTTTGTGTTTTTCTGATAAAGGTGCTGTTTTTTATCCAGAGGATATCCATGATTAAATTTATAATTGGTCTGTTTCTAGTGCTGTTCATGATTATACACAATGTCTGAGCAACAATAAACAAAGATTTCCTCAGTGGGAAAAATAGATTGATTACAATAAAACACCATTTAATATCCTGATTTAGTACAGTTATAGTAAATCTATTAATTATCAAACTTTATCAAAATTTAAAGTATAGATAAAAATCCTATTGCATTTTCTATGTTTTCTGCTTTTTGCTTTAGAAATACAATTAAGTTCTCTGTAAGTCTTGACTTTCTCCCTTACTTTTAACTTTTTTTTGTTACCTTGTATTCTTCCTAGTACATGTGCATACTGACCCTTTAGATGTCTTCTCATTAGGTGTTCTTGCATGGTTCATTAAAGGAGTCTTAGACGGAGAGAGATCACACAGAGCACCAAGGATGCAATGTCCAATCCCTCTCTGACAGAGGAGTCCTGCCCCAATGGCTTTAGGGGCATTGGCTTGTCATTCAGTTGGCTTTTGGCCAAGAGAGAACAAATTAGTAGAGTGTACCTGTGTTGGCTCTGTTCCTAGCCTCGTTTATATAATTGATGTCTTGTGGCCTCATTATGAATCATTAGCATATCAATGTGATGTCTGAGCCTTGCAAAGTGCTGCTTGTTCTTAAGCATTAGCGATTTGCCATAGCATGTAAGACAAGAGAACCTGTGTGTTCTAACTGGATCAATGGCAATATCACTATGGTGAATCAGAAGTTCAAATTCAGGCTCTTTGCCTTTGTGGCTAGAATAAGGGCTCTGTCTGCATTTCTATTAGACTATGTTTTTTTATAAGATATGTTTTATTAACAATGATATTTTGAATATGTAGTCCTTAATATTTTTCAGTTACCTCACATTCATTAATTTCATTTTCATTTTTTATGCTTAGATTATCAATCTGTACCAGTAATCAAGAATAAATATGTTACAAATAAACTATTTTGTTTTGGTTATTTGTATATTTTTAAGAAAAGTTCTTGCTAGGTGGCCCAGGGTGGTCTTGAATTCGATTCTACTGTCTCTCCCTCTGAGTTACTGAAATTTCAAATTTATGCTATTATACTTGGCTATAACATATATTTTCAAGCCAAATAAATAATATTTTGGTAGTATTTTCACTGTAAAGAGTGAAATAATTTTGTGAATTGTGATTGCCCATCACATCATTTGAAAGGAATATTCAGTTATTTTATTGTCAAACTGAGATATAACTGCTTAGTTAGGGTTTCTGTTGCTGTGAAGAGACATCATGGCCATGGCAACTCTTAGAAAGGAAAACATTTAATGGAGGCTTAATTACATCTCAGAAGTTTGTCCATTATCATCATGGTGGGACATGAAAATGGAAGCATGTATTCACAGCGCATTCAGCTTGGATCACAGGGGAGTCTCCACAGGGACAGAGCTTCAGTGAAATATTGAAAAGATTTGAAAAACAGAAGGAAGACATTCTTGTCAGATGCATGAAAATGCAAAGTATTTTAAGGTTTGAATACAGAAAATTTACCTATTATGCTCTAGTGGGTTCTTGGTAGAGTTTACATTCTTCAACAAATATTGAGGAAAAGGTAAAAGTACTGTCTTAACAGAAACCTATTCTAGCAGTGTAGACTTAATCATTAACAAACATAAAAAATCCTTATCTTAGGCTATAGAATATTGCATTTGTTATTTGGAACAAAATATATTTTATTTCTATACATAAAATATCTCTCTGTTTTCTGTCCCTTATCCCTCCCAAGAACACTATGTCGTTGGGAGCCTGCATATAGAAGCCAGGGTACTTCACTTCAAATTTAGCCACTTGCTGTGGTGTGGGCACTTGGTTAATGCAGTAGGTAGAAGAGAAGCTCATCTTATGCCTCAGAGGCACCCAATAACATCATCTGGGTACAAGATAGCGGCTTCTAATTAACAAGGGGTTCATTGTACTGCAGTATGTCCAGTGTCTGAAAACTTTGACTCAAGAAGGACTACTGATAGTGAGGGACAGGTGTGCTGGTAGCCCTCAGTGAGGAAGGATCAGGTCTATTTTTACATCATCATTTGGACTAATTTGGGTGGATCTCAAAGACCCAGACATTCTGAGTCTCAACTCACTCTCATTATACTGACGTCAGTTTTCACCATTGGTTCTCTTCTGTATGGACTGCCTTTCTCATATTGTCCTTTGTCAGTAAGTAACTCCTTAGCTATGGTACTTGTTTCAAAGATGTGAAATCAGGCCACCTGGCCTTTTATGTTTCCTTGACTGAACATTTCTAGTTATCATTTCTGGACATTTCTAATGTCATTTCCTTCATGTCCTACTGGATAAACAAGGTACAGTTTCAACTAACATGTAGTGGAGACATTCCATGTGAATAGAATGTCAGAGTTACAGTGCCAAAGAGGGCAGGATGGATAGAATTATCAAGGCTTTCTTTGACATTAATGTGGACCTAACGTGGAGGGACATAAACCACTGGTTCACTTAGCCTAGCTGAGTCTGTTGGTTTGCCTTCCTATTGTGATCCAAGGTGACACCTTCCCACATTCTCATTTTGTCCAAAAATAAAATAGAATTATGTCAGGGGCATACATTCTTCCCTTTAATGGCACATCCTGAGTACAGATCTCACCCCTGAGACATGAGTAATTAGAAGCCTTGAAGAAAATATACTCCTATTTATTTATATATTCATTTTTTTTATTTTGGATGACCTTAAGAAAGCTGAAATGATGTTTCTATTTCTATGAGAGACAATTGGAAAATATATTTTGGGAGTCAGTTCATAGTCTCTGCATCAGTTTCTAAACTTCTTCAGTTTTCTTAGGTATAAAATGTAGTAAGGGATAACTACTCCTTCACAGAGCTGTGGTGTGGGTTAAAGGAACTACTTGTGAGAGAGCTTTGTACCATGTCTGGGCTGTAATTTTTTGTTTTTATCCTTCCAGTAAAGAGAAATGGGGTTCCTGGCATTTTCAGGCATGGCTCTATGCTATATATTTCTCTACCCTGCGAGCTAAAGCTCCCCTGAGAAGATGCGTTTCTAAGTGCATAGCGTCATAAAGGATGCACCATGATCAACTCTTATTTAATAGTCAGTATTTTAATGTAAATATTTCCTATTGAATTAACAAGCAACAAATAGAAATCCTTTCAACAGACTTATCATATATCAAATAGAAAACAACATGGAATATCTTTCTGCAATAATCCCCTGAAAAGTACTAATAGAAATTATGTTTATAAAATTTTTTATTCTTTAGGATAGATTTCTTTGAAAGATCCAGGGTGGTGGGCAAATGTGGTGCCAGGGTAACAGATGCTCCATGGAGCTACCACTTGGTACTACTTATGAAAATTGAGTCTGAATACTGACTCTCTTGGAAGAGGAGGGTAAGTTCATACTGAAAGTTAGTTAGAAAGAGATTCATGAAAAACTGAAAAGAAGGCAGTGGCTTACACTGAGGTCATAAAACCATGCTAACTTCAGTGGGCTGTAATACTATCAAATATTCACATTCTATGCTACCAAAGCCTTCTCCCTTGTGCTTCTGGGATAAGGGTGTGTCATTTCTTTGAACTCAGAAAGAGACTGTGGACACCATGAGTGTCAGAGTTGTACTCTAGGAGGAAAGTGTCACTAGATTTTGGTTACTGACCACAAAGGCTTTTACACAATTTCCTTGTCATATCGCACATACCTTTTTCTAACCTTATCCAGATTCTAGATACAGTGATTGTTTTAAGAATCAGTTTTTTTTTTCAATTTGCCTTCAAATTGCCTCATTTTCTCATTTTTTTTTCTTCTGGGGATGAGTTCGAAAATCCCTGCCTAATTCTGTCATTTACTACCCCACCCCTCTTCCACAGATCAACCACATATTCCACCCCCCTGAAGTCTTACCTTGGATTGCTTGCTCTGTCCCTTCTCTCACACTGAGTAGTGCTGACAAATATATTTCTCAGCTTCCCTCAGAGCTTCTCTCCCATTTAACCTTCCCTTAGCCACTCAGATGCATCCAAGTCCTCTGGATAAATGTCCTATATAATCTTATGAGTTCATCCTAACTGTGAGAAAAGTTAGAATTGGGCAAGTATTATTTGATTACTCCTTTCTCCACTACATAGAAAATGTAAGCTTCTCCACAGCAACAGCCAAGTCTGTTGTATTTGAATTATTTTTTTCTTAAGGAGCAAAGAAAGAGACCCATAGTAATAGTAAGATATGATTATCAAGGTGAAAACTTTGCATATGAGAAAATAGATTCTGATTATCATGGGTAAAGCATCCCAGAAGACTACCTCAGAAGCAAGAGCCTTTCTGGGAGAAGGCAGCTGTACTGAGAAAGGACCAAGACCAAGACCATGGGAGGAACCACTGGCCTCTTTCTTCCATCTTTTTTGTGCTGGTGCTGGCTAGCTTCACCTTTGATGATGGATGTTGGTTTGACCAAGACAGATGGTTAAAGAAGCCTATTGCCAATTTTCTGAGAAGAAAGGAAAGAAAGAAGATAGACTGGTTTCTGGAAGTGTTTGGGCATCAAAGGTCTCTGCATGGTTCGGTAGACATCAGTTCATCTTCATAGTATAATTATTCAGTGGTATTTAAAGCTTTAAATATTGTACCTTAGCCAAAGTATGTACTTACTTATGAAAATTTGAAGAAGTATGAAAATGCAGTCAAGAATAATACTGATAAAAGTATTTAAGGGCATAATCATATTCCCCTTCCAAAATGATGTTTGATTTCATATTTGAGCATGATTGAGGTTGACTCTGAGTAACATAACCTCATTAGAAAATTATTTAGATGAACAATTTTTCTCATCTGCATTGAATGTTATAGAAATATTTAGTTTTACAGGTAACTTAACTTTGAAAATTAAATGCTATATACATACAGCTAGGAAGCATAAATAAGCTAAAATTCTGGTACCTTTAATTTTGCAGATTCTCTCAAAGTTTTTTCTCATTAAATGCTTACCCATTCCATTTCTATATTTTTAGAGAATATCAATAGATACATGAAATTTGAAAACAGTCCCATTAAAAAGATAAAGTTATTCCATGAAAAATGTGTTAACCTTCAAAGCTTTCATTAAATAGTTAAAACACACTCTCTTCTATTGTGGAAATTATCTTCCATATAGTTAGTAACATGGCTTCATCATTGTGGGCAGATGCTATACTCTTTAAGTTTATTCTAAACTCTAATTTTTTAAGAATGTCAAAATAATATATGACCAGTTTTGATGTAATATTGAATATTAGATTTAATCTTTTGCTTGAGGACTTTATGTTTATTTGTAATGTCTGAAAAGGCCTTAGGAAATTTGTTTTTTAACTGAATATTGAAAAATACAACTTAGGATAAGTTCTGAGCATCCAATGTATGTTAGCAGACTATCAGTGTGCTGGATAGTTTAATGGAAAGGATAGGTTTGATAAATACAGGATTTGTGGAATTCATAGGAATAGTCACAGTAAAAAGTTTTGTAAGTTACTTCAAATTTAAATCCATCCATTTTACCATTTCTTTTTGAAAAGAGAAAACATATTGAATTCAATTGATGGTTAGATTATAGGACTATTAGAAAATGGTTTTAAAATTCAGGAAGCTTTGTCTTGGTGAATTGACTTTGTTTCTACATTGTATTAAAACTTAATTCTTTCAGTTTAAAGCAAAGATTTCAGTCATGTTGCTTCTGTTATTTTATTCTCATGTTTTACAGCTTATAACTTGGCCAGAGAAGGTACAAGATGAAGATGAAGACAACAGATATATGATGGGAATTATATCAAAGATTTGATATGGAATATTTAATATTGACCAAGCAATTATTCCAATTTCTTTAGACATCTTTAGCTACATAGAGTGTTTCCTCAAGGGAGTGAGGCAGGTGTCTTTCTTATACTTTGACCAGGTATCATGGATGTTCATCATTCCCCAGTGCTGACCTGATTTCATAGGTGTCCACCATTCCCCAGTGCTCAATTAGTGCATGAACATCACAGGAGGCTAGATGGAACTGCACATTTCAGCACTGTTCTACTTCCACTGAAATAGTTTACAGTGGTTTATGCCGTCTGAGAATTCACTATTTCCCCTAACAAGGAAGTCATCTCAGTCTCTTTTCTTGGTTTAACAGTTGTGCATTTTAAAAATCGTAAGCCTTCTTAGAAAGAATGGTTATTGAACTGTGAAGCTTCAGGAAGTAAATTGAATAACTCTGTTGTCTCTTTGACATTATGTTGGAGTTTTCCCATTACATCTTTCTTGCTGTTTAGAAAACTTGGCTACTTTGCTAGTAGCAGTTCTGACAGTCACATTTGACAATTTATAGCCTTGTACACTTTTTTTGAAATATTTAAAAAATAATTCTACTGCACAGTTTCAGAAAAATAGAAATATAAGACTGAATGTTAGGACATTGAAAGTTCAAGTGCATAGAGATGAATTTTAGCATGTAATAATAGAATGCTATGATGGTTAATTTGTGCTACAAGTATGCTATATTGCTTTTAGCTAATATAAGCTTTTCTTGAGTGACGTAGTAAACATTTCCATGACACAGATAGCATGAACACTACAGTTTTCTAAAAGATTTGATTTTAGTGAATCTTGATGGGCTAGAGGCATGGTTCTCAAATTCAGTACAAAAAGTTATAACAAAGGAACACACACACACACACACACACACACACACACACACACAAGCACACATGAGTACATTTTTCTTTTACTTTTTAATTTTTCTTATTTTGTGTGGGATATTTTACCTGTATGTATATCTGTGTACCATGTGGCTACAGTGCTCACAGAGTCCAGAAAGGAACGTTAGAGTCTATAGAACTGAAGTTACAGACTTCTGTGAGCTGCCATGTGGGAGCTAGCAAGTGAACCTAGGTCCTCTAGAAGAGTGGACAATGTTCTTAAGCACTGAACCATCCTACCAAGCCCAAAACTATTTTCTTAAGATAAAAACATGTGAGAGCATTATTGATTAGTTCTAGAACGGGTCTAAACTCTCTGTGTCACAATAAAAAATGATGTCAGTTTAAGGGAACTTTAAAGTGAACCATAGGCATTAAATAAGACTTAAGCCATGGCCAACATATTAATTTAGGGTAAGAAAATGCATAGAGAATTCAAAGAATGAATCTTGATAATTAAATGAGATTTTTGGGGGGCATAAATATTTTTAGGTGTCCTAAACATTAGCTTTATATGAAAAAATGAGAATTTAAAAGTAGCAAAAATCGTGTAACACTAATAGGTTAAATATTGCACCACAGCACATTGGAAGGAGACAGAGAATGATAGGTTGTATGAGATTGGCCTTCACTGACATCCTTTATGAGGCAGGGCTTGCCAGGTAGTTTCTCCTTTTTCCATAGAGAAAGTGTTCACAGCAGAGCATGAACTTGTCATGAGAAATTATGTAAGGTGGTATAGTGGTAAACTAGATTTTCATAAAGGCAGGAAATCCTCTCACCATTTGTTGCATAATAAATGGAAAAGGGTGGTTTACATGCTAGATTCTCACAGATACATTGTTGCAGAATTTTTTTGCTGAAATTTTTATTGATATTTTGATAAATACCTGTGTAACTGAAGTTTTCCTGGTCCTGCCCTGCCCCCATGGCCCTGAAGCCACTTGAACCCAAGTAAACACACAGAGGCTTATATTAATTAAAACTGCTCGGCCATTAGCTCAGGCTAACTATTGACTAGCTCTTACACTTAAATTAACCCATAATTCTTATTTACGTTTAGCCACATGGCTTGGTACCTTTTCTCAGTTCTGCCTTCACATCTTGCTTCCTCTGTGTCTGGCTGGCGACTCCTGACTCAGCCATCCTCTTCTCAGAATTCTCCTTGTCTGTTTATCCTGCCTGGCTACTGGCCAATCAGCATTTTATTCATCAACCAATGGGAACAGCACATTCACAGCATGCAGAACACCATCACCCATCATATCTGCCTCATAATTTAGGTAAGCTTTAAGAGACTAAGAGACACCTTATATCTTATATCTACACTATATCTGTAGATCCTGATCTAGTGGCTGCTTGTTCCAAGGGATTAGGTTCATAGATATTTCTGTAACTGAAGGTAAGGACAGAACAATCTAAATATAATAAGTACAAATTCTTCATTTTAAATTGTATTTTCTTACAAAAATTAAGATGCAAACCTATTTTAGGCCTTTCTGTCCATGGTTAATAAACAATTTAAGAATAATCTGGCCCTTTATAAGCCAAGAAATAGTTGGCGCTCAATAGTATTCATGAACATAATGATTTGAAATACAAGAGATCAAAATAAGACTATCATTAATGATTCTCTTTTGTACTAAACCATACGATTTATAAGCATAGTACGTCTTTACAGTAAAAGACACAGTGTATATCTGATGATTTGAAAGTAGATTATTTTAATTGCATTAATAATTATCATTCATTTCCTATTGTGTCAAGGAACTATATCTTATACAGATGTTTAACAGAGTGCCTGCTACAGTGCCAGGATTCCATAATTGATTCATTGTGTTGACTCTGAAAATGCCCAAGAAGGAGCAGGGATATTCAGATAATAAGGCTCTGCCAGATGGAAGCTGAAGCTGAGATTTGCAGTAGATATAATGGAGCAGAGAATTTGTGCCAAAACAGAAGAAGAAAACCAGTGTTGAGAGCCACTTGGGAAGCCAAAGTTCAGTAAACCAGACTGAGAGCTTGGGACGATGCCAGACAGAGTATCCAGAAACCACAAGAAACTTGTGGGATCAGAAACTTACGAACCAGGGAGATAGATGCAAGTACAACTGAAGTAAACAACAGGGGATTGAAGCATTGCCAAGAACAATCTTCCTTTCCTGGTTGTTTTTACAGGTAAACATGATGTGCTACATGCATCTGACAAACAGGTTTAAGTGGACAGCAACAGAATGTGACCTTTTGGAGTCAATATTGAGTTATTCTTTGAAGCTGAGGCTTCAGGAATTATTTGGTCAACTGGGCAAGTTTTTTTTTTTTTAAATACCTGAATTTCCTTGTGATAGTACAGAGTTTCTGATGCCATGTAAACACTAAAGTGTTGGCTGAAATTCCCTGGCTTGTTTATCCTGTCTCTAAACAGTGATCCTGCTATACCCTCAGACTCAATCCCTCCATTGTCATATCACGGTTCCAGAAAAGAAGATGGGATATGCTTCCTAATATCAACATGGCAAGCCACTCTAGACCAACCTTGCTATCTGCCTGCCTCTGATTCAGTGCCAGGCGAATGATGTGCTCACTGAGACTGGGGTCTTGTTAGTTCCATACAATGCTTGAAGAACTTATAGGTGCTTAAAGGATGAAACACATTGACTGGCTTAAAATAATCAGTGCCCACCTTAGCAGTTGACTGTGGGATCAATCCAATTCAAACTACATGTTTAGAGCTTTGTAGTATTTTGGAAGACAATGCAGAATGGATTCTGCTGAGAAATCAAGTTTACGCTACATATATAGGAAGTTCAATGTAATTAACGTGTCTATTAATTGGAACATAAATAAAATATATGCAGTATATCAAGGGTGAATTTCCAGGATGCTCAATGGTCTTAACTTGTAAAATAGATACTTTCATGCACACAGATGTTTATTGCTGCACTATTCTCCAAGCTAGGAAACAGAATCAATCTAGATTTACATCAAGAGATGATTGGATAGAGGAAATATAATGACTATACTCAATGTAATCTGTGCTGCCAGAAAGAAAAAAAGTGAAATTATAGTATTTTTTTAGGAAAAATAGAACTAGAAAATATTTTATTCAATGAAGAAACCGAAACTCACAAATACAATTTCTGCAGTGTTTCCTTTCATGTGCAGATCCTAGATTTTAATTTTTAAAACTGTGTGGGGTGGAATATAGATCATAAAATTAGAAATAGTCCATGATAAGGGAAAAGAGCTTTTGAAGGAGAAGGGAAGGGGTGAAGATGGATTGTCACCACATCATTCTGTGTGGTGCCAGAATACAGTGATGACATGGAAACAGAACAGGGACACGGAGTGGAGTAAGTAGTATGTGTGGTATGTATAGACCCTCAAAAGCAGAATGCCAGGGGGGCATAACGTTCAACCACTCTGTAGAAGTTAGTGCTGATACAGTTTTTATACTCTCGATTCAAAAAAAAGAAACACAAGACAAAAAGAATAGCTAGTGCTATGCCTCAGAAGGTAAAAGTTTTTCTCACCTCGGTGGTTGTCCTGAGTTCAGTGCATAGGATCCAGTTGGTCAAATGAGAAAACCAACTCCCTAGAAATTGTCTTCTGAGTTCCACATGTGGGACACGATTGTGCACATGTATGCAAAAGTACACCTGCACACAAACACAAACAGACATGAGAGAGACAGATATTAAATAATGAAATAAAAGTTAAATAAATTAAAAGTGGAGAGAAAGCCTTGGCTACTACATGCATTCCACACACACTCACTCACAAAATAAAACAAAAACCAAAAAGTAAAAGTAAAAATATATTTTATGAGAAATTTTATTAGTTCATTGAAATTTTCAAACAGCATACCATGACCATATTCACTCTCCACATTCTTAGATTCACCCACCTTTCCTCCTTACCCAACTCTGTATCTTCATTTGCTTTTTGTCACCCCTCAAGGACAACTTTTGTCCATATATTTTAGATGTTTGGCCTCCCACTGGAATGTAGTCAATCTACCCAGGGGCAATGCTCTTAAGGGAAATTGACTCTCTTCCCCCCCTGGCAGATATCATTTTCTGAAGCCAGGGTTGTGAGAACTTTGTGCCCACCTCTCCTTTTGTGTGGAATATGGTATGGCTTGAACTTACAAGGTGCTTGTACATGCTGTCACAATCGATGTGAGTTTGTATGTGTGGTGTGTGTGGCCTTACTGTGTTCTGAAGACAGCGTTTCCCTGCAGTCATCTACACTTCTCTCTTCATCCTTGTGCCTCATCTTCCCCAATTATCCCTGAGCATTGGGAGGAAGGGATTTGATATGGACATTTTATTTAAATCTGAGCATCCCATGGTCTTTTATTCTCTGCATGTTAGCTAGTTGTGTGTCTTTGTGTTAATCATCATCTATTGCAAATGGGACCTTCTCTGATGAGGACTGGGAGATAGATTAATCTATATGTATAAAGATAAGTCATTAAAAATCAGTTTAATGCTATGCCCATTTAATAATGATACCATTAGTTCTTTCTCAGGACCTATGACCTGTCTAGTCATAGGCTCTTTGCTTAAAGACATATGGGTCAGGTATGGACTGCATCATATAAAGCAAGCCTAAATCCAACAAGAAAGTGATTGACTACTCCCATGATATTGGATTCACTTGTGCACCAATGCATGGACACATTTTGCCAGACCATTCATTAATGTAGCTCAGAGAGTTCACAACTGGATAAGATCAATGTTTACTTTTCTACTCTGGTTCTGTGAATACCACCTTCCAGCATTATAAGCACTACTGTCCAGTAGGATGAAGTTTTCAGGTCAATATCAGCTCTATGTTCTGTGACTCAGGTATGTGATGTCTTCAGGAATAAGGTCTTACTGTAATGGTCTGGAGAATAAGCAATAACATTTGTAGTAGCTTGTAATTTTTAGTAGTGTATGGCATCTCACTGGACAGCTATCCGAAATGAAGGAACATATTCCTGGGACTGTGCTTTCTATTTGCTAGCTTGTAGTACATAGTTGGGGCAGGGTTGTTCTGTTATTTTCCATAGTTGCCTCTTACATCCACTGTCTCTACTCCTTTCTCTTGATGGCCACACACTGCTTAGCTTCTATTGGTCCAAAAGTTTGTTATTCAACATCTTTTGTAAAAGCCTTCCATATTCAAAATTCTTTGAATTGTTGAAAAGTAATCATATCTTTATATTGTATCTTTTAGTCCCTGAGGAGTCATGCAGTCCTTATTATCAAGTAAATGATATACCCACAGTGCACATAAGAATAAAAATCCTGGCAGCCTCATGATGGTTTAGTTGTGTTCTGCTGTAAAATGTGTTCAAAGTACATCAATTTTTATCATCAGCTGCATGATGAATAAACAAATGAAACAAAACTGTCCACAGCATCCCAACCTTAGACAAAAAAAAAAACAACAAACAAACAAAAAAAACTATAGACAACTAATGACAGTAAGGGAGAGGAAGAATTAGTCTCTCTCGAGGATGAGCCCTATTATTGGTTGTTTAATACCAACTGGTTAGTCCTGAAATTATATACACACAAACAACAAAATTAACAATAATAATCAAAAAGCTAGGTGTGGTGGCACATGCCTTTAATCACACAGCTTGGGAGGCGGTTGCAGGCAGATCTCTGTGAGTTTGACGCCAGCCTGGTCTACAGAGTGAGTTCTGGGACAGCAAGGACTACATAGGGAAACCCTTTCTTTAAAAAAAAGAGTAATAATAATAACCAAAATAAAGGAGGTTATCAATTTGAGAGAGGGGCATGGGAGGGACTGGAAGGAGGAAATTGAAGGGGGAACTATTGTAATTCTATTTTTATTAAAATGTATTAAAGATACACAATTCAAAAAAATCCACGGAGTCTCACTTTTTATATCAAAAGTGTTGACACAAAATTGTTTAGTATACTTATAAAAATTATTGAGATTCATTCAGACTGTTAGAATACATTACTTTGGGATTTAATAGTTAACTAGTCAAAGGGCAATCATTATTCTTTGTAGTTTTCAAAAGTGTCAACGAAGTATTTGTGAGACTCAAAAACAATTTTCTGTTGCTGCTCTGTTTTCTACTTTTCTGAGACAGCATCTCATTATAGAGATCTAACTGGCCTCAAATTTGTAATCCTCTTGTCTCATTCTTACATGTACTATAATTCCAGGCATGAACAACCATGTCTGGCTCAAACATTTTTACATGGAACTCTTAGGTACAGAGTCTCTTGAGAAGTGTGTTTTGTGTCTATGAACATCCTTTAAGACATGCATGTCAGTGTTATAATCAGTCTATAGCCCACCTTTTCATAGCTTGTGTTTTTGCAGTTTAGAATTCATAACTGATTATATGAATTTAACGAAGAATGGGCATAGCTCCCTAGAAAGTGCTGGTAAAAATTGCAGAATGACAAGAAAATGGTGTGGGAATTTCGGAGAGACTCTAATGGAGGGAGCCCTGTCTAGAGTCCTGGATTCACAGCAACATACACAAAAAGCTTGTTTGCTTCTTTGATTATTTAAAGCATACATCGTATAATTTGAAGTTTTTATAATTCATCTGGGACCAAACTACTGCCTACTAACTAACATACACTATTATTATTCAGCAACTTGGGTCTTTTGAGTTTAAAGAACCACTGGACTGGAGAGAGAGCACAGTCTGCAAAATTCCTGCCTTGCAAACATGAGGACCTGAATTTGATCTGCAGCATCCTCATCAAAAGCAAGGCACCACTGTGCACACCTATAACCCAAGCACTGGGAAGGTAGAGAGTAGATGATTCTGGGTCCCCTTAGCTAGCCAGCCTAGCCTAATTGGTGATCTCCATGCCAATGAGAAGGCCTGTCTCAAATAAAGTATAATGAAGTACTAAGGAGCTGCAAGTGAGGTTATCCTCAAACCTTCACATTCAAGTGCACATATGTGCACATGCATTTACAACTACTTGTGCATCTGCACACACACACACACACACACACACACACACGCACACAGGCATTTAAAAGTAATAAGGATGGACCTTCTTTTCTCTCTCCTGTGAAAATGGCATTCATATGGACTACACTGTAAATTCACTAGCTACTACAGTGATTACATACAGAAAAGTAAACCCCACAGGCAGTGATGAAATTGTGCTGAATGGGTAAAGGAGTCACAAGTAAGGAAAAGATGTGACTATACCAATGTTCACAATTTTGTGAGGATTCAGCCTATTTCACCTGGAGGAATGTCACTGTTAGGCAGACTTCAGAAACATGATTCAGGGAAGAAAAATGCATTTGTTCTAAGGGAAAAGGAATTCTAAGACCAAAGTCATAAACTAAAGAAAAACATCCCACTTTAAAATTGGGAGAGTATCACATTGTATAGTTTACTCCAAGACTCTCCATAGACTTCCTTGTGCATTATCAGATATTGGAACAGTTTCATCTGTATGTGATTTTAATCCCGTACATGAGACTGCTTCCCTACAGCTTCATCAGTGTTTTGTCTGCTGAACATTGTCTTCCCAGAAACAAACCTTCTACTTGGTTCAGTGGGAGAAAAAGGCATACACACATTTAGGAGTTAAAATCACCATTTTAATATTAAGGTTTTATCTGCCGTATAATAGGTAAACTACTGTGAAGTGGTTGCCTGCTTAACGTTATATGTGCTTTGATTTTTGGCAGTTTAGTTAATTCAAATAAAATTTGTGAAGTTAGGTACTTTCAAGGAAGGGAACGGGGGAACCCAATTTAACCCAGAGTGTCTCTTTTATTCTTCTGGTTTTCATTTGAAGTGCCCTATCAGCTTGAACTGACCAACTTCAGTCATTTTCACCCTTTTATTTTTTTTCTCTAATGTAAACTGAAATTCCCTGCTGCTCCTGTTATTTTAATGTTTAGCATCATTTAATGAGCAGGTATCATTAAACTTAAAAGGTCTTTTTCTGTGTGTTTCTGATTAGTTATTGAAGGAACCAAAGGATTTCTTTTAATATATTTTGATGTTGGCCCATTTTATATTTAAGTGCTTTTTGATAAAGTAGAGAATAGTATTTGTTAAAATGGGGTGATACTATTCAGTGAATATTGGTCTACTATTGAGATATAGAATATAAATTATTTACAAGTGTCTTATATGATATTTTACATTATGAACTTATGTATAAAGATTTAAAAATAATTTACTATAATTTCATTGTTTGATACACACACACACACACACATACACACACACACACAGAGAGAGAGAGAGAGAGAGAGAGAGAGAGAGAGAGAGAGAGAGAGAGAGGATTTAACATTAAGGTCCATGTATATGATCTCTAGTTTAAAAGCAACAGAAACAAAACTTCATTTAATTAAAGAATTTCACACTACACCTAATTGTAGCTTTTCAATTACAGTAATTAATAAACTAACAGCTGGGAAAAGAAATAGACACATCTAACCCTCGGACACTTCTTGTTTTTATATTCATGCACACTGTACCTGGCATTGCTAATATTTTATTAGTTCTAATTTTGCTTTTAGGAAGAAAGGGGTATCTCTGAGCTAAATAGCATGGAGCCAAAATAATGAGGCTGGAATGCAAGCAAAGGTCAGATAATGTGTAATAAGTTGCAGATGGCATTGCGTGACAGTAGCGTTCTTGCAGGTAAAAGATGTAAGAGTGCTGCCTACTGGTAGGAAGCAGTAGTGTCCAAAGTGTGTGTGATATTAGACATAGAAGTTAACCAAAATGTTACTTTCTATGCAAATTGCAGTTGCTGTTAGCTGTAAATCTGGTACCTGCATAATACTCTCTCCAGTAGAAATAATATCATACTGATGGCAAATGTTTTATGAGAGAAAATTTCTGTTATGAGTTTCCTGGGTTTTAAAATTTGCACAGAACTCTCTTGTGCATTCTTTTTTTTTAATCGAGTGATACCTCTTAAATTTGTCAACCATCTGGTCTTGCTACAATTATGCTGACTTTTTTTTATTTATTTGGATGGTCAACATTTCCTGCATATGTTCATTTGAAAATAGAATCTTTTCTAGGAGGAATAGCTGCTAGTTTTAGTAACAGACAGGTGGATGTCCACTCAGACCAGAAAGAGTATTCTGCATTGAGCAATAAATATAAACCTAATTAGAAAAAAATGAAATCCGACTTCTTCTAAAGCTGTTATGTGAAAGGTGAAGCAAATTTAAAATTAAGTGTGCTAATATGTGCCATTTACTTCTCTGTGTTTCCACTTTAAAGAAAGTTTAGATTTTTTTCTTCCTGTCATACCAAAAAAAATTCTAAACTTTCATTGGCCCATATTTCACAAAAACAATACCAATTTTGTTATATTCTTGAAAAGGTTACAATTACAATTAATTTACCTAAAATTTCAGCCTTATGTGTAATATTTACTGAGTGGTATTGATTTATGCATAATATGATGGATTTACTTAGATGAGAAAATATCTCTTTTTATTTTTAAATCTGAATGTTTATACATATTTTAGCTTTCTCTCCAGATACACATGCCACAGGACTTTTTAAAACTCCACACACTTTTAAAAACTTGTTCGAAGGTGAGGAAACTGCTTTTTTTCCCCTATAATGTTGTCACTTATGCAGAGTAGTTTACATTCTGTAAAAGTATTAATTCATAATTAAAGTTAGAGGAGAATTTTGTGTAACCTTCTCAAGACTGTAGGAGGGAAGAACAGGCCCTCCCATCTTGTCCCTTCAGGGGCAGTAAACATGGTATGCATATTGTCTATTTCTTCTTTTTCCTTCTTTCCTTTTTCCTTTTGTCTTCATGGTAAACCCTTATTTTCTGTCTTTACAGTATCATGTCCTATGTTATTTTGGATTAGTGTGTTGTTAAAATGTAAAATAGATATTCAATTTGGAAGCATTAACTATTGCTTTTGCTCTTTTCACCCCTATTTTAGTTATTTAGAAAGAGAGAAGGGGGAAACAAGCAGGATAAAGAGGAAATGAAGAAATAAGGAGAGAGACCAATGGAGGAAAGGGCATAGCTTGGCAGCAGGTGAAAAGGAAAGAGGTAGATTATGACACATACAGTGCATTAAAGGAAGGTGAAGTGTAAAAACTAAATGCATGCGAAACTGCTCTTTTTCTCCTGGAACCATTTTCATGTGCAAAGTACTTTAGTGAATAAATAGTAAATAAGACATTCTCAGAAGTTTTAGTGATGTGTAGAGGATAACTGAATTAAAACTTTAATTTGTTTTACTAGTATATAATCCCAATATCAGGACACCCTGGAAGCCTTTCAATATCATAGAAAGTTGTGGTGTGGGTCCTATACTGAGAAGTAGTACATTTATTTGGTGTTCTGTTACCTACATAACAGCAACTGTGCCAAAACCCAGAGCTAAGAGTTGTCTGTGCTGTGGTCTGTACCACATTCAAGTGCTATACCTGAAACACTGGGAAATCATTTTCAAAAAGGAGACAAGATAAAGACTTCACATAGTAAGATGTGCTAGATGACAAATATTAAATCCCCTTTAACATTATGAATAACCATGTGTTCATATGTCTTCAGCAGAGAACAAGAAATATTACATTGATTGGGCAAATATTTTTTCCAATGTATCCATTCTTATGTCTATGTCTAGGCAAATATTAAAACTATTGAGTTTTTACTAGGTTTATGTATGTATGTATGGTCTGTCACTGGTAGATATAGGTGGGTTTTTAGGGCTTAGTGACTGAGCTGAGATGAGCTTACTAATGACTGTTAAAGCTAGAGAAGCCCTGATGGCCAGCACTTAGGTCATTCAGTGAAGGTGGGCTTTTGGCTTCTGTTTTAGACCCATTGCTTCATGGTCATAGCTTTCTCATGTGCTATTTAAATTCTGACGCATTTAAAACAATCTGCTATAAGTATATGCTAAAATATTTAAGCCTTCAACTATTATACTATTCTATCTTGTTTCATTTTTTATAAAAATAAAGTGTGAAACTTTTAAATTTGTGTTTTATTTATAAAATGAGCAATTTGAAATGCCTTAGTTACATGATTTTGAACATCCACACTCACATATACAATTTTTGTTATTTTTATTTTTGTTGATTTTTTTGTGTGAGAGAAGCTACATACTCATAAATGTCTAAGATCTGAACAGATAGGAATAGCACAGTATAAAATGGTCCTCAGCTTTTTGAAAGCTATACAAGATATAGTTTTCTGCTATAACTTTTTAAAACTTTAAAGATAAAATAGGATTTGAATCTGGCACTCAGTAAGAAGCCGTATTCCTGGGTGTGAGCCCACAGAACATGATATAGTGACTTTATCACTTATTTTTCATATCCTTCGTAATGTCATCTCTGAGGAAACTCACTTGTTAGTAAAGGTTAAAATTGGTAAGGGAAAAACAAGCTGGTGTTCCTGTGTAATTTACTTAGCACTCATTTGTTATTTTCTTCTTCCTTGCCTATTAGTGACCTCAGATTCTTATTTGTTGGAGTTCGGGAGGTCTCTCCTTGCTTGTAAATGAAAGAGTGTTTAGTGCTAGAAGTTTAGCTATTTATTAATATTAGAAAATAAGATATCTGTTATTTGCTTGTTTACAATTTGCTTAGCTTAAAAGTACTTTTATTAACTCTTTGAGAATTTCATGCAACATATTTTGATTATATTCACCCTAATCTGCCATTAACTCATCCCAGGATCTTCCCCCACTGGCCTACCCCCAAATATTCTGTGCTCTTTTTTGTTAAATAATAGTTCATCTGTTTGTGCTGGTCATATGATTCTGGATGAGGGGCCATCCACTGTAGTGTGGATGACCTACCAGGAGCCTCAACTTTTATTTTATTATTTTTTAATAGTGCTGGCTATCCAACCCAGAGTCTTACACATGTTAAGCAGACACTTGACTAAGGAGCCGCCCCCCTGAGACCATGTTTGCTGTTTTTACTTAAAATCTCTGGCCATAGAGATATGTTTAGATTTTCCATCCATAGTTTTTACTCACAAATTTTAACACCTTAAATGATTATAAAAACAATTAAAGGTTTACAACTTGTTTAATAAACTACAAAATTTAATTAAGCACCTATTCTGTCTTGATTTTTATGAAGTGATCCTTAATGCAAATTGGCTGACTTCTTGTCACACAGTCACAGTTTGATGTGATTCCTTGCTTCTCCCAGACACAGGGTTAAGTGTGCACAATGCGAAGCGCACATAAGCAGGGCTTAGCTGCACCCTCACAGTTCTCAGGATCATATTTTTGTCTTCTTGGACTTTCTCCAAAGGTGAACATAGTTTTTGTCTTATCTTCTAAGAACTTCATAAAATTGTTATTTTCAGTGAAGTATTAACTCAAATGATTTTAATACACAGTTCTCTCCCCTTTTATCTTCATATGAATATATGAATATGACTCTTGATTACCCCTCAAATAACTATTAAGTGGTCCCGCCACTTTGGAAAATTATTTGGCTTTGTTTGCCTCAGTTTCTCTCTTTGTAAAATGGGAGAGTTACTAGTCTAATCACTCTCTAATAATTAGCATTTTTTCTAGTTGATTTTAATCTCCTCTACATCATTTCCTCATTTATTTTGACCTAAATTAACTTCCCCGAAACACTTCTAAACTTACCATTCTTCAATCTGGATGATGATAAGTACCTGTGGAACACAGTTTGGATGCTTCTGACACCTCAACTCTAGACCTAACTTAACCTACTATGTTCTACTACTGAGCGAGTCAATTACTATCACTTTGAGACATAAGCTTGTCTCATGCGGATAGAGCACTACTGTGTCTTTAATTCTGCATTTCTGTATAACATCATCTGCTATGTCTCCTTTTATAAAGCAGTGCCTAGTGTTGGGAGGCCAGTTTTCATTCTGGGATCTTATCCATGTAGACTTTGACCTCCTGCCTGTGATCTTTGCTGGCCATTGTACTTGCTCACCATGCTCAACATACTCTAGCTTGTATTCTTAGTGTGTCTAGTGTGTCTAGACACATACCTGCATTTCTTAGTTTGCCATTATGATGGCTGATCTTCAAATGTGTTTTAGTAAGATTTCCTCCCCATAAAGCCAAACATAGTCCTCCATTCATAGGACATGTGAGGGAGGCACTGAAGAATATCAAAAAGAACTCAGGCATTTGGACAGAAATAATAAAGTTGAATCTGAAAAGTAACTTTCATCTGTAAAGACAGCAATTTTTAAACTACTTCTCAAGGTTCCTGCAAAGACCAAAAGTATTGCATTGACAAGCATCCATATTATGTCTGGATATAGTAAATGCTCGGTAAATATTTCCCTTGTTTTCTACAATAAAACGTTTCTACTGTCTACATATGAAATATGGCAGGGCACTGAAGACATGCTAGGGCTCTTGCCTTTCAAATAACACGAAGCATCTGTTGTGTTGGGAAAAATAATACAGCTGACTTTGGAGAAGATGCCTTGGCTATGTTTAGAAAATAGACAGGTAGTTTCCAATCTGCATGTGTCGACCGCGTTGGCTCTGAAATCTCTCTTGAAATAGTGAAGTGCCACAGTGAAGGAGGTGGATCATAGCTAAAAGTGGCTCTATCCAAAGGCAAAGCTCTTGCCACTTGGCTGTATTTCAAAATTATTTTATGATTTAGACAATCAATGTCTGGAGGCTTTAACTGCATAAATGGGCAGATCATACATACATCATGTTAGCAGATTCACTTTGAAACCCAAATATTCCACTTTCAGGAAACTTAGCATTTATGACATGGGGATAAAATATGTTCCTCACAAGGTATGATGCTGCAGCTGTAGAGCAAAACTTAACTGGTGGCCGAGGACAGCATTGCAGCTTGCTACCTTACCTCATTAGAGGCAGGCTGTATTTTCTCTCTTGTTCTGCAGTCTGAATTACTAAAGTGATGTGTTAATGTGTGTGGATTAATAGGAAGGAAATTTAGGTTAGCCCTAGGCGTGCATATTTATTAAAATACTTATTAAAATGAGTAAATATAAAGGAAAGTGTCCTTCTCAAGTTTCCACCATGAAAAATATACCTGTAACTCAAGTGAGCTACACATTTGAAACACTATGGAATTATGTCTACAGTTTACATTAATGGTAGTTGAGCTTAAATAGAAAATAAGCAGATCTCTCAAAATGCAGAGACCTCCATTTTTTTTTTCAGTGAAAGAACTTCGCAGCATCACTACAGAACAAAGCAGGCAGTTTCTACATGCTTCTGTTCTGTGAGAATACGTCCTTCAGGTTTTCACTGTTGGAAATGGTGGCTGCAATTTAGTAAATGCCACTGATTTACTTTAGATTGTATTGTTATGGGGTTACAGTTCTCATAGTGCTAGGAATGTGCCCCTGTTAGATTTTGCTGCTGCTTTCAGAAATGGTATTTAATCAGTGTTCTGGCTCACTCAGTCTGTGTTCCTTATAGATCCCTCAGCACTAGAGAAAATAGCTAAGTCTCCTCAATAGTGATAATTGTTCAGAGGATTTTCAGCTCCTCAGACCCAATTTAGGTGAAATATGACCATTCCTACATTCTTTTGCATAATTAGTTTCAGGGAAAACAAGATGAGGATTTGACTGAATCCAGAGCAGGCACACAGTAGGTCTTCAATATGTTTTAAAAAGAATAAGCAGAATGGGGTTTTGCTGTGTTTTGCCTTGGAATATGCGTGTTCGGAGTAACATCAGTGCTGCAGGAGACCATCATCAATGTTCTGTAAGGAGCAGGCTAATAGGCTAGCTTGTCATCAAGAAATCCAAAGATGTTTAAGCCTATGCTATTTGAGAGAAGAGATCATTATAAAACAAAGAAAAAAACCACATTCTGGTTGGCAACTTCTTTCTGAAATTGCCACTGCTCTTTTGGAGGACCTAAGTTAAGGTTTTCCCACTGAAGTGCCTTGCCATAGGGTTATAAAAAGAAAGGGCCTTTATTATGTAATATAATGTAGCTACAGTCTTTTATGTTGGGTAGGTTTTGATTGTGAAAACTAATACGCAGAATGTAACGTTTTCTTTATAACCTGGAGTTATTCCCAGGTGAGACTGAAGAACAGTGTGCTGATGGCAAAGGATGTGGGACTCTCCAGGAACAGATGACCTGGCAGAAAGGATGCACACTCTCTCCTCACACATCTTTCCATGATTGTTTGTGTACATTGAGGAGTATTTGCATTAGTTAATTATTTCTTTTTCTAGTTTTTGTCACCTTTATGTGTGCTTAGTGAAGCTTGCTATAAATTATTTAGGCCTGCACTGAAGGTTAATGCCATT
>CABHPQ010153526.1:0-5000 GCA_902168405.1 Peromyscus aztecus | reverse complement strand
CAGGAGAGGTGAAAATGCCATCGCAAGAGAAGTCCACACTCAGAGCTCTCATTAGCCAGAGGGTCAGGGAAGGCTACTGCAAGTAGTCCAGCCTTTGGGAATTTGACGCTAAGTGGACCCACTGCAAGGATGCTTCCAAGCTTGCACAACTCAATCACTAAGCTTTTTAAATAGAAAGAGGGAGGTTGTGCCTGCTAGGCAGGTCCTTCTATGCTCTTGGAGAGCTAATTATTTTGTATTGCTTTAAGTGTGTGTGTGTGTGTGTGTGTGTGTGTGTGTGTGTGTGTGTGTGTTTTACTATTAAATCTTCTGATCCCTAAACTGAAATATTCCTGTCCCAAAGAATTTGAAGATTTTATTCCTTTGTGCAGAATGTATTTGTTTTTAAGGTATCCTGTAAATTAAAACCAGTTTTTACTTTTCTATAGATAGTCAGGTAACATTCTTTAGATTTTATATCCCCCTTTTTCATAAAGGTAAATATATATATAGTCAGGCAATTGTAAAAAGTGCAAAAATATTACACTTCGGTTTTAGATGTTACTATCAACTGAACTTGGGTAGTAGTTGTCAACAACAGAATGAAATAAACTTTCCATGAGCTCAACTTTCCCCTTGTTTTAGGAAAACAAGTATGAATTTCATAAAGCACTAGATTAAAACAATGTAATAAATGAAACTGATATTGAAATTTTTAAATTTAAAAGGACCAACCAGTCATTCAGCATGCAATTAGAACAGTAAAACCTGATGTATATTTTCACATGTTTGCAAAATATATGTTATGGACAGAAATTATATATGACTCTATTGTGCTCAAAGAAGACTTTAGAATCTAAAATGTAATGTGACAAAAATATGAGACATTACCTTAAATATTTTTGAAAATTAATTCATCGAAATCATGAGCATTATCAAATATTCACAGTTTTACTGTAAACAGGAATCATTGAACTCTAAGTACATATCATAATGCTTCAATTAAACACTTTCCCCTAGACCCTAGTCTTTCAAAGTCACCGGTTCCCTGTCTTTAAGTGAATGTAATGAGATTCCATACCTACTTTGAATATTTAGTAATGTTTCTGTAATGAAAATGTCTCCAAGTTTATTTCTTACATTTAAATGAATTTCATTTTTGATACTGGGGCATAATAGATCAGGTTGATAGATTAATTAAAGGCTAGTTAAATAGGAAGATAAGTTTTTCATTGTTCAACCCCAGATGTTTGTCGTTAGTGAGGCTCTAACAGTATTCTGTTTGCATAGGGTAGTCATCACCAATGAAAAAAATAACATTGTGTTAAAATGTCCTACCATATTGTATGCTTTTCATATTCTAATCTTTTTGGGTGAAAACTTAAGGTTTTATAAGAATGTAGCCACAAATTGTATATAATGTTTTAGGGATTATGTTCACATCTGAAAAAATAAAGTGAGAAATACTTTTAAATTTCATTGTAATCACATCTTTTATTATAACAAACATTATATCACTTTCTCTGACTTCTTTTATATTATGTTCCTGAGAGCACCCAGTTTCTGTCTTAAAAATTAGAAACAGTCATGTACATTTTCAATTTTTACCCTTATACATTCACATATGTCCTTCATATTTGGCATTTTGATTTATTAGGCAATCTTAGTATTAAAGACTTTAAGCAAAACGGTAGTGGGTTTCAAATGCACTATGCATGGAGTATACGATGGATTAATTCCACTAGAGCACAAAAGTTATCATTATTTAAATTCTTGTTTCTTTTATAAGTTGCACATCATAGTCAAGTTTCCAGATCTGAATTCAACTGAATTCAGAAGTAAATGAACTTAGTTTCCTATTGCCTATGTGTATATTTCTGACCTATTCTTTTCTAAATTCACATAGAAATAGCAAATGACTTTAATACTTAGAATTTTGAAATTATTAATATGGCATGCTTAATAATAAGAGATGATGCTTTAATATGATGGCTTATATCTTAAATGACAGAATCAAAACTCTTTTGATTTAGTGAGCATGCTCTGATAAATATATTCAATGCTGTAATAAATCAGAAACTGAATATAGAGTTCTCTTGCTATCACTATGAGTAATTTTAAGAAAAAATGAAATTCCTTTATGCTTTTGATGTGTGCTGTTATTCTTAATTTTTCAGGAAGTCATTGATTTTTCACTCACTTGAATTTATTAAACATTAATGTGACAAACAAAAGAAAAATTTACTATTAATTTGATCTTAATAGTAATTAAGGCTTCAGACATGACACAAGGTTTCTATATATGTAGATAGGAGTGTGTTATCAGACATGAAGGTTACTTTTCCATCTTACTATTTTTGAGATGCTTGTTAAATTGACTGATCTACTTCTCTGATCATAATAAATACATATACATACACAAACGTTAATGCATCAGTGGGATGTATAGTGGAAGAGACATAGAAGCAAGAAATATAAGGAAGATGAGAGGGAGAGAGAATTTGTGAGGTAGAAGACAAGAGAAGAGAAGTTGAGTAAGCAACAAGGTCCAATAGTGTCCCTGGTGGTGGTTGGGATAACACAATTAACTCTACTCACCCAGGTCAAGTTTCACACTTTGGAACAGTGCAGCAAATATGGAACAGGATGGATGCAGGTTTCTGTCATCACTCTGGCACATAACTATCTCACATAGTACAGTTTCATACCAAATTCATCTATAACTTCAAGAGGAAAAAATAAAACCAACAAGTGTAGCATTCAGTACTACCCTATCATAAAGTAAGGAGGTCTAATTGAGCTATGTCTTTATATCCTGCTATTTGTACAAATAAAAGACTACATCTTGATGCAAAATAAACACAAAAGCACTGTTGTGACTATAACAGGGAGTCATATACTAATTTATATAATAAGTGGTTGTGCACGCTTTATTCAAGATTATGGCTGCAAGAAATGGCATGAATTGCTGGGTGTGTTTAATGCTGGATTATAGCAATTTGAAACATGTCAAACACATGGCTAATGCCTCATGCTTCACTCATTCTTGCGTAAACCTGCATAGCCACCATCCATTATACCCTTGGTAACAACACAATTCTGCAAGTAAATATTGTTACACTAAGTAACCTTTCAATTCAACTTGTTTAGGAAGAGAAAATGCAATCTTGAGCAGTCAGTTCCAGTGTCAGTTTAATGTTTCAAAAGGGAAGTGGTGTAGAGAAAAAGTATCTGTATGGTGGATTACTAAGAAAAAATGGCAAGAAAGAAAGAAAGGAAGGAAAACTTAATGCAGGAGAGAAAAGTAAAACTGTATCATTCAGTGCAAGATCTGAAGAGTTCATTTCCGATGTGGCTGCAAAGCTGTGTCTGGTGGAAAAACTGCAGGGTTTAATGGATACTTCAGACAAACACTGAGAGTTACTCCCAAACCCAACTTCCCCTTTAATGACCTGGAATTTATTTTCACTGATTTTTATAAAATGTTTGTGGTAGGATTGAAAAGGATGAATAATTTAGTTTGATATGTTTGGGATCATAAGCACATTCACTCTGAAAGAATATGGTGAATTTATAATTATTTAAAATATACTTATAACGTAAACAGCACTTCACATTGTGCCAGAAAAAATTCCTCTAGTGAGATGTAAGTGCGCAGGGGTTAATAGAAAAACCTTAATTGACACAAAAGAAGTAATCTCTACCACCCTTGAAGAAATGTCTCCTTTAAGGTAGACACACTAGTTTCTCTTCCTCATGTGCAAAGAATATCGTCATCTCATTGTACAGCCCCCCCCCCATTTTCAATATTGACATTGGGTCCAACTCCCCTGTTTTGTAGAGCAAAACTATTATAACTGTCACAGTTTTCTTAAGCATAATTTTCCTAAATCTTAGGTGACTGAACTTAAAATGTAAATCACAATTTATACTCTAGGGCTTCATAAAATCAAAAATTCCACAAGGGATATTAAAATCCTTTAGTTAATAGGAATTGGAAGTTATATAGGTCTTTCTTCATTATTGTAATAAAGATTTAGACACATGACTCTCTGCTTGTGGATTATACTTAATTATTTGATGACCTTGATAATAACAGTAATAAGTGCAGAATTCTTTAATTCATCTGATTGATCCTGACATAAAAACCACAAAGGTTAGTATCAAATGCTGCACCTGCCTGCTGCATCTAAAAAAAAAAAAAAAGCAGTTATCCATTTTTATTCTTTGTGTTGGGAATTCCAGGCTGAGATAATAAATATTTCAAATAAATTTGAGTGATGAAAGGAAAACACATATTTGTAAACATGGTATTCCAGGTTTACTGTTCATAGTAAAATTTAAATGTAATATGGAAAAGTTATCTGTTTCTGTAGTTGAAGAAGACTGAAATTGTAATTCTCATCTAACTAGTAAAGGCAATCAGCCCCTTTCTCTGAATATTTTAAACATTGTGCATGTAAAATTTATGCCTAATTTGAATACTTATTAGCCGCCTAATCTCAGAAAAGAGTATTAGCTTTGTTTTTTTCCTTAAAACTCCATCAGTGTGTATCAGTTTTCATGTGTATGATTTTTTTCTTTGTTAATGTTAAATAAAATGTGTAACAAACCTATTTATTCACAATCTCATTTGGTTCAAAAGTTTTTTGCTGTATAGTTATGACAAGCATCTTTTAAGATCATATTTTTGTGTTGTTGTATTTCTTCTTTGATCAGAGCTGTCCTGAGTTGTATATGTGGTTTCTGCAATACTAACTTGATTGATCCAGCTCCTTTGCTGCTGGTCTGTCTTAAATTAGTATGTGTTTTCACTGACTTTACAGAATTATGGAAATAATATAATACTTTAGCAGTTGATTAAAGTAGGTGTTAAAATTATCACAACCATTGATTTTTTATAATTATAATGGCATTTATTTTATCTATTAATAATATATTTGAGCTTCTGTATGTGACTAATGTTTATATATGGTCATGGGTAACATTTTGCAAGGTATTTGAGAAAAAGGTTTTTTTTT
>CABHPQ010153524.1:21602-46331 GCA_902168405.1 Peromyscus aztecus | reverse complement strand
CAGCTCGGTTGGTAAAGTGAGGACATGAGTTTGAGCTCCAGAAGCTACACAGAAAAGCTGGGTATAGTGGGGTGCACATGTCCTCTCAGCACTGGGGGTGTGGTTAGCCAGAAGAGTCTGAGAGGTGATCTCCAGGCCAATGAGAGACGCTGTCTCAAAACAAAGTGGACAGAACCTGAGGAATTACACCTGAGGTTGACCTCTGGCCTAGACACATACATACTTCAGAGGCCAAATATACTACATTACTGAATATAAGTTGGAGAGGAGGAGGGGAGGGGGGATGTCATTCAGGGAAATAACTAGATTAAGAATCAACTTAAATGGAAAGTATTTTTAAATAAAAACAAGTGAAAGCTTTGTGATGTTGGAATGAGTAATCAAACTAAGCTTTAAAAAACACCAATCTATCCTCCTAGTGATAAGCACGCTGGAAGAAACAGACATTTGCTTACTCAATGAAATAGATCATGCCTGTGTCAGTGTAGGCCATCTCCCAGTTTGGGGGCAGCGGCTCCAGATTCTCATCTCTCATCATATAATTTCTAAAGTCCATGGAGCTATTTGTTTGGTTATAACTTGGAACAGTCTTCATCCAGCAGTCAGATGACTCAGAATGTATCTCTCTGGTTTCTGTAATTGTTGGAAACAGAACAGCATAAAAGGTAAAGTTCACTTTTTTTTTTTTAACAAAGTTCCAAGTGCATATATCAATACATACATAACACTGCAATTATATACTGTAAATTCTCTTGTCTATTATGTGTATATTCCTTTATTAATTTTGAAATAAACAAACATACTCGGTTTTTTAAATTTTCTAATTAAAACAAACTCTACTCCTCTGATGCTAGTCTAGAAAAGCAGCAAATACTGCCAGAATCAATTCAGTAAGAATCTTAAGAGCAGGACCGTACTTACACAGACCTTTTATACGGCAAGCTCTATTTTAAGTGCTTACCATATATTAACTTAGTCTTCATAGCAACCTTATTATTATTATCATCTTTTTTACAGATTGAGGGAACCAAGCCACAAAGAGGTTCAGTCAGTCAGATGACACAGCCATTACACTGCATGGCTAGGGTTTGAAGCTAAGCAGACCACGCTTTTGACAGCTACACTAAGCAGATTCATATGCTTTTAACACAGGTACTTAAATAATACTTTATTTTTAAAAGTCAAATATAACACTGGTAATACTAAAATCCTTTTGGAGTCCCAAGACTATGACATAGGTAGGGAGACTAAAACTTGGTTATTGTTCAGGAAGTCTACAAGTAATGCACTTAAAACATGTTCTTAGAAAGAACTTATAAATGTTACATCATTTTCACACTTTCCATAAGTAATATCACTACTCTAGATAATCTGATATATGAGGTATCGTCCCATACAGAAATATGCTTCCTGATTGCTGTCTCTATTCATGCTCATGCCTTCCTACTGCCTATTCTCAATACAGAAGCCATGATGAGTCCATTAAAGCCTGTTAGATATTCCTCTTCTTAAAATGCCAATTGTGACTTTACAATTCAAAATAAAAACCAAAATCCTCTCAATGGCCTCTATAACTAGTACCATGTATTCTCCCTTCCCTATCATTATTGGCTGACCTCTAAAATAGTGACTGGTCACTACTGTATTCTTTCACCTTCCATCACTCTGCTCCAACCGCATACAATACATTGGCCACACCATGGCCAAACACACTGGCTTCTTTGCTCTTGTCTAAATATCCCAGGCATTTTACCATTTCAGATATTTGAATTTACAGTTGTCTCTGTTAGGAATGCTCTTCTCTCAGATACTTGGAGTTTACTCATTTGTTTCAAGTCTTCTCTGTTGCTTTATCTAAATGTGTGAGTTGACTACCTCTAATTTATTTCTGCCTCCTTGCATGCCTTGTTTAGCATCATCAGACACACTAGATACGTTATTTATCCAGTTGTGACTCGCTCATCAGAAAGTAAAGTCCATGAGAACAGGAGCTTAGGTCTGTTTTGTTCACTACTTTATTCCTGGCACTTAAACAAATGGCTAGCAATTAGTAGCTTAGCAGATGCTCAATAACTATTTGTCGAATGAGCATATGTATGAAATTCCTGGTTTATTTTCTTTGCAGAATATGTAATAAAGATTTAAAGGTATCCAGTGTAGAAATCAATCTGGAAATGAGTTACACTAAGGAAAAATAAGTATGTCAGACAAAAGCAACATCAACTAAATCATCTCTAATACTTTATCAATGCAATTCAGTGACAACCTTTTCAAACACAATTTCAGTCTTGACATCTAAATGCATTCGCTAACTCATTTACTATTAAACGTAAGTACTGAGAAGTTAGAACAACACACAGAACTCACCATCTGGAGAGGGAAATGAACAATGATCATAACACAAGAGCTCTATACAAAGAAAATTTTAATAGGTGATGAAAGAAAGATGTAGATGCTTCAGGGTCATATAGAGATGGATTGCAAATCTAGGAACATGATCAGCATTTACTTCTTTCTCATGCAGTGAATATAGAAAGGAAAAAAATCCAGAAAAATTCTAGCCTTCATAAAGTTTACACACTAGTGTTCCAAACAAAATGATTACAATAAATAACACTAACATGAGTCTTCTGTGAGCTTCTGGCTTCCTAGTTCTACTCTCAGTTATGTGTAAGAATTTCCTGGGCAATTACAAAATTATTCAGGGACACTAAGGGTAGATTCTTTACCTAATACTTTCTTTATTTTCATTCAGTAAGAAAAATAGAAGTCAAGCAAAAGATACAAAAAATATGAATCTTTTTTGCAAATTATCTTTGAGTGGATCCAGAATTTAAATTTAAAATATTGCTACCAAACTTTTCAGATAACTTCTTCTGGCAAACCTCCAATGTCTATGAGCTTTGGGTTGAAAGCTGTTATTATAAAACCAATTTTGTTTTAATCCTGAGAAATAGGAATTATGCCAGTAAGATTCCCATATCCCAGCATCACAAATATTCCAGACAACAAAGTAATGACATATCATTAATGATGGCTTATTATTAATCTATCTAAGTTAAGAAAACTCAGATTAGTTTACAAGATGATCCATAGAAATATACATTGTTCGACATACAGCTTTCACAGAAAATTAGAATCCTATCACCTGCTCTATACATATTTCAAGAAAAATTTTACTATTTCAATTAAAGGTTAAAGCCCATCTAAAAAAATCCGAAGCCGTTCATCTGTTTACAAACCTGCACTTCCACCGCCATTAACAGCCTCTTTGTCCTCATCTTCCTCTTCCTCAGGGAGAGAGCTGTCCATCCTTTCCATCTTGCTGACAGATGTAGTTCGTTTTCTTTGGGATTCTGTGTCAAACTCATTGTCAAAGAGGACCTGATCAACCGGATCTGGCTGGAAAGGACTAGGCTCTGCTGGAGGCTTGGGAGTGCCATAGAAATTTCCTGTGGTGTACAAAATGACAGCAGCTGAAAGCATGAATGCTGACTGAGTTCCCTGAATATGACTTAGAGAATCTCTCTGCTGTTTCTCACACTGAAGTCGTTAAGTGCCTACCACTGACTGAAAGGAGGCCAAAGCCTCCCTCAGAGAGGAAGCAGGAGGAATGGGAGGATGGACTAATTTCTCCTATATCTTGTCATATGTTAGCTACCATATGAACACAATATGTATTAGTTAGCCATGGAGTTGATGATATTAATTATTTCTTCTTATTGGACTTGTTTTATATGGATTCTAAATTAGGGTCAAATTTGGAAACATAAAAACATCAACTGTCTTATGCAAGAATGAAAGCTACAAAAGATAAAGGATAAAATTAACTCAAATAATTTTGTTCTAATGTATAAAATGAATTATTTTACTAAAATAAGGATATATACAAAGACTAAGAACCATTTCATATAAGCTGTTTGTATAATTTTAAAAGGCTTTTCTGCACATTTTAATTACACTACCTAACAATTTTTTGAGAGATATTATTGATCAAGTTCTATACTAGTGTATACTCACAAGAGCAAGAGACAATTTAGTGTTTTACTGAGGATTCATGATTTTTACAGTACCAGTAATTGGTCCAGATAATAATAAAAACAAATGAAAGAACTTTCAGTTTGTCATACTTGTCCCTGGGCAAGCAGGCACAATGGGAAAATGTTCAGCAAGTTTAGCTGTCTTAACAGTTGCTGCCCCGACTCCTTTTGACTTTACATCAATCATTATGTTAATGTCATAAAAAGGTAAACACGCTTATGCATGAGCTGGCTTTTTGGAGCCCAGTGCCTATGGTGGGACACCTTGCGCAGCCTTGGTGCAGGGGGAGGGGCTTGGACCTGTCTCAATGAATGTACCAGGCTCTGCTGACTCCCTATGGGGAGTGGGTTGGGGGAGAAGGGGGGGAGCGGAAGGAGGAAGGAGGGGGGATCTGTTTTTGGTATGTAAAATGAAAATGAATAGAAAATTTCTTAATAATAATAATAATGAAAGAAACATGGTCAAAAATAAAAAAAGTAAAACACTTGTCTTTTATTGTTGTGCTTATAAAGTATAACACTTTTAATCAAATTGTTCGGCTCTAAAGGAGGTAATTAAGATACCCATTGACATAATAGAAATTAAGAAAGTAAATGGGTATATTTCCCTAGATAGAAAAACAATCATGTACAACACTAAGACAGATCTAGAACTAACATAGTGTACCTTGATCTGCATGTTAAAGGAGGAAACATTATAGTGAATTCTGCTGAAGTTTGACTATAAGTGCAATTATCAATCTTCAAGGAAGTCAAACTAAAAGACTTCTCAACTCAATTATTTCTTTGTTTCCAAATCCATATTTGAAGTGGGTTATGCCACAATGGGTACAAAGATTTGTATTAAAACAGACTAGATTTTTTTGTAAATAGAGATGCAAGGAAAAAGCCAGTTCATGTTTTCTGAGCAAAACATTTAACACTGAAAGTAGAGGTTTAGTTGGGGGGAAAATGCACCATAATTTCAACTTTCCCTGTTTTATCTTATTTTATAGACTGGACCTTACTGTGTGGTCCTGGCTGCCCTGGAATTCACTATGTATACCACACTGTTCTCAGTCACAGAGATCCACTGCCTATGCTTCTGCTGGGATTAAAGGTGTGCAGCACCATGCCTTACTATTTTTCCTTTTTAAAGCTCAACAATCACACTATCAAGGATTTTGGATGAACCAAAACAGAAATAAAAGGAATATTTTATTTTTCTAGGAGACATATTTTCTAGGAAACAATAGCATCAACAGACAAAAATTTTACTGAAAATTCTGTTAACTATCTGTATAAAACTTAACGTGTTCCTAAAAGAAAAATTAGAAAAAAATGCAGAGTACAAACGGCTATCCAGTCACTAAACAGATTTTGGGGCATCATAATAATTTTCTGTAGTTTCCTCCTTTAAGAAAGGCCTTCACAGGGCTTGGGAGATGGCTCAGCAGTTAAGAGCAGTTGCTTCTCTTGCACAAGACCCAGGTTCAATTCCTCGCACCCACATGGTAGCTTACAAACATCCATAACTGTAGTTCTAAGCGATCCAGCACCATCTTCTGACCTCTACAGGCACCGGGCACGAAAGTGGTATATATACATACAGAGTCAGGTAAAACACTCATAGATTTTTTTTAATCTAAAAGGTTATATTTAATTAAAAAAAAAAGAAAAGCCTTTTCATTTATAGAGCTATCAACTATGAAATATTTCAAATATAATATTATAGATAATATTATCTGGATCATACTAGAGTTATCTATGTCATACACACATTTACTTATATAAATATAGGTATATTTACATACCCTATGGGTATTAGATTTATCTTTTAAAATCAATATTTGGCAGAATTCTCCCCCCCACACACACACACAACCCCCTCTCTCTTTGAGACAGGGTTTCACTACGTAGCCCCAGCTGGCCTAGAACTTGCTATGCAGACCAGGCTGGCCTCTAACTTCCAGAGATCCATCTGGCTCTGCCTCTCTGCCCCTGCTTCCCAAGTACTGGGACTAGGATTAAAAAGGTGTACACCATCATGCTGAGATCTCCTTCTTTTTGAGAACAAGATCTTATCCAAGGCTGGCCTTGAACTCCTGATCTTCCTGCCTCCATCTCCCAAGTGCTGGGATTATAGGCATGTTCCACTGTGTTTGACTATAATTACATTTACTTTTCCCCCCTTCTTGAAACAGGGTCTACTTCTAGAACCATAATGTTTGTGAAATTATCAAACAAGAACCCTTGTATACTGCTATGAAGAATGGAAACAGACAACTATTCAAAACTACCTCATCAGGCTGAGTAAATATACTCAAAAAAAAAAAAAAAAAAAAAAAAAAAAAAAAATTGTCCTAGCATCAGGAGAATGAAGAAATAAAATGCAATACTCAAATGATGGCATACTGTGAGAAATTAAATCAATGAATTCATATAAAGGTAGGATAATAATAACATGGAGAAATCTAAAAAACTACAGTAATATGTAAAAACAATAAAGAACAGAGACAACACAGATCATATGTAAATAATAAATATGCACATAAGATACAATACACATTTTGTAAGAGCAAATATAAACAAAACATGCATATTAAACAAATAAGAAAGATTAAATGTAAGAGGTAAGCTATTTGAGCAAAAGTGAAAACAAATTAGCTTGTCCATTCCTCTGAAATGTTTTCCCTGGCAAAAAGGATATTCCTATCATTTTTCTTTAAATTTCTTGTTTTGTTTCCTTCATAGCACCTCAGTTTACACTTAATTTAATTTTGACTGCTTTCCCTACTAAGACACAGAATTTATTAAGGCAATAGCATTTTGATTTTGTGCACAGTATTCTTGGATCTCTTACAAGACTTGGCACATAGTATGTACTTGACACATGGTTGCTGAATAAATGAAACATGATCAAATCAATTTTTAAATGAATGAATGATTTATGGGAAACTAAACCCAGAAAAAGTAGCTAGGTCAAAGTTCACAGGTGGGAAGGAAAGGACTCAAAGTTCTGAGTAAGAAAGGGATATAACCAGAATGATCACAACTGAGCTTGAGGCAGCCCGGCACTGTATCAAGGGGCAGGATGAATGAACAAAGGCAAGAACCGGGGGTGGAGGAGAGATCAACTGCAACAGCGTAACTAACTCATCTAAAGTGCCTACAATCAAATGGTGAGAAAGAAGAGCATTACGAAAGTGGCTATCAAGAAAATGAGTAGATGTGGTAACAAGTGGTGTTTTCTGGACAAAAATGTGCATGTATATGCACATACATACATATGAATGAGATGCATTCAAAGTTATTTATTGAAAGCATCATTTCTAGACACTGAAGACAGCATCAAGTAAGAAAGGCATTATCACTACTACACAGAGCTTGTGAAAGAAGCAATTAGAAAAGCAGAACAAAGCAATGTTGAAAAGTATAAGGTGCTATGGGAGTCGATAAGCTTGCCAAGTACAAAGTGAGTTAGATAAGAAAAATTAAGTACATAACATGGAATCATTTAAGAGTTGAAACTGACCTCAAGTCTGTACTTCAGGGAAACAAATGGGTAGAGGAAACAGAGATATGAAAATTAATTATTGGTTCTATCCTTCAATCTGTACTTTCTTTTTTGTAAGATTTTAAAGTACATACAAGTCTTTCAAAGTATACAAACTTTATATTCCCATCTATGAACAGAAAGCCATCAAAAGTACTCATTGGGTTCAGATGATGACAATGAATTGCTATGAAATATGTAAATTTGCCAGTTTGGTTAATTTTTAGCTTACTGTTCACAATAAACATTTAGTGTGATGTAATGCTTCTGGTTATTGTCTAATACCACCTAATTGGTGAATTAATAATCTCCTACTAATCAAAAGAACAACTTTCTAATAACTTAAGATTTATTTTTATCTTATGTGTGCAGTTGTTTTGCCTCATGTATATCTCTGTGTGTGCAGTGCCCACAGAGGCCCAAAGAGGGCATAGGATCCCCTGCAACTGGAATTTCAGACAGTTATTAGCTGTCATGTAGGTACTGGAAATCAAAGGTAAACCTTCTGGAGGAGCAGCCAATGCTCTTAACCATTGAGCCATCTCTCTACTCCTCCCAAATAACTTTTTAAAAAAATCAAATTTACTGATGAAATTCCCCCTGAAATGATTCTAGTCATCCGGATAGTTTTGAGGTAGTTTTAATATTTGGAGACATACCATCATACGTTCCACTTTCTAACAACGCTCCGCTTTCTTCCAGTGCTTTGAATTGTTCAACAGAAATGAAATTATAGTCCACCCCTGGAACTTCCCCATCCCTGGGAGCCCTTGTAGTACCTAAGGAGAAAAGAAAAACAGAAATGTAAAGTACTTTTTAAAATACAAATTATTCAGAGTACTATAAAGTTCGGTCTAAGAAGTCTACATGAAGACACAACTGATTTAATACACTATATCTGACAAAGATCAGAAAATTTTAGGCAACTTAATATTAAAGCAGTACAATAAATACAGGAGGAAATACACTTTAATAAGTAATCATGAAATTTAAACCTATAACAACCCTAAAGTTTAGCACTATAAAGAATTAATTTCTTAAAAAGATTTTATTTTTAAACTTTGAGTTGTGTGTATGTGCCTGCATGTGTGCATGTGTGTGTGTGTCTGTGTGTGCAGGTGCCCACAGAGTTCAAAGGAGGGGGCTGGATCCTCTGGAGCTGGAGCTGGCGTTCCAGTTGGCTGTGAGCTGTCTGATGTGGGTGCTGGGAATCAAACCTTGGTATCCTGCAGGAGCAATACCTGCTCTTAACCACTGAGCCATCTCTCCAGCACCATTTAAAATCCCAATATTGTTACTTAACTGCAAGAAGGAAAGATAAATTCACCAGGAACAGACTTCATCACAGCTTACAACTTTATCAAAGCATAAATGACAAAGATTGTATTTATTTTTGGCATACACATTTTAGGATGGAAAAAGATGATGTTTCACTATATCTCCCTGGCTGGATAAGTAGAGCAGGCTAGCCTCAAACTTATCTCTTTTTATAATATCTAAAATGTGAAAAAGATCCACAAAAATGATAATGATGATTATGACGAAGATGATAAAAATAATAGGTTGAGAAAAATAATGGCTATGGAAACACCCTATATAGTGATTGTACTGAATTTTCTCTATCATTTAAAATCCATCTTTCTAAAAGAATATAGCATTTTTGTTTTAGATTCTATAGGATACAAAAGTTATAAAATATAGCTTCCTCTTTTAGTATTTTATTTTTATTATTAAAAATTTTATTTCATATATGATGATGAACTACATTGTTAAGATTCTTTCAATCAGGTGGGCAGTGGTGTCGCATGCCTTTAATCCCAGCATTCATGAGGCAGAGGCAGACAGATCTCCAGGCCAGCTTGGTCTACAGAGTGTGCTCCAGGACTGTAAGGGCTGTTACACAGAGAAACCCTGTCTTAAAAAAATCAAAATAAATAAATAAACAAACAAATAAATAAAAGGATTTTTTCAATCAACAGCTTTTTGCTTTATATTAAGTAGAAAGTTGCTAGGAAGTTAAATAGTTAAAATTATAACTTAGAATTACCTATGAAATATGGGAGAATCCATGGCCACAATAACTGCACTTCTTCCCATTAAGAGGTGGAGCTTCTCCCTTCAGTCTAAATTTTTTTAAAACTTACTTTTTTAATTTAATGGTGAACATGCTGTGCAAATTTAGGAGTCTATATTTCCATCTCCCATCCTCCTGGAATGTTCCCATTACCATCAAGACTCTTGAATAATTAGAGCTCCAGCTAACAAACACTAAGAGGCCCCTAGACATAAAGGCAGAGCCATCCCAGCTCCTCCAGTCCCAGCTAAGCTGTCAATGACTTTGCCACAGGAGTGATGCTAGCTAAACCCAGGCAACTCATGAAGTCATGGCAAATAACACATGATGGCCATTTTAAGTCACAAATTTTAAGGCACTTTGTTATGTAGCAAAGGCTAAAAGGATATGCAAATGCATTTTATTACAAAATATAATGACTATATAAAATCCAATTCATTAAGCAAACCATATTGTAAATAATACCATAATAACAGCACAAACCCAAGGGGCAGGAAGAACTACCTTTTAGTCTGGATTTATTATTATTAATGGTATGATTTAGAACAAGCAGTTAGCCTCTTTGGGATTCATTATCTTTCTGCTAAGTGGTGCTGGACAAGATGGTGCTCATGGTACTTTCTACTAAAAGGCATGACTTTGGTGCTAATTCTCATCACAAATTACTAACTGTCAACTCTGACTTCCTCCCATACACGTATAAAAAAACTATCTTTTTTCTCTTACCTCTTTGCCTTTAATGGCTCAAAAACTGTCTTTAGTTTCTGATACTCTCTCTCTACATAGTTTATGTGTACAAGTTACTTAGTACATTTCTCCTTTTTACAAAGAGGTTCCACTTCCTCCCTTCATTTTCTCTTCAGCACACTGTAATCATATCTTTGCCCCAATCACTCCATAAGACAATTTCCTATGTTCAAAGCTAATCTCTACTTCGTTTAACTCAATGAAGAGCGTGATGTGATAGCTCACTCTCATTTTTTGTTTTAGTCTCAGGTCCACAGAAAAGTACACAAAATATGCTTTTAACAATTTAAATTGATGCAAGTCAATTCAGGTGAAAATAAAAATATTTCTAGCTTACTGTGGTGCACATAATTTAGATCTCAGCATTTGGGCAGCAAAGGCAGGCAGATTTCTGTGAGATCAAGGCCAGCCAGGTCTACATAGTAAGTCCCATGCCAGCCAGGGTTGCATTGTGAGACCCTGTCTGAAAAACCAAACCAAACCAACAAAAAACATTTCTAAAACCATAACAGATTGTTGTGTGCTTCAATAAGCCTTTCATCCTTTCCATTCCCAAAGTAACTACCATCTAGATACTTGTGAGGTTGACTTCCTTTCTACTTCTCTGGCAAAAGCAACTAAATAATGCATTTCTAAGAAACTGTGCTTTGCCTGGTTTGTAACTTCATTTGATTGGAATTATCCATTATCAATTCTCCTGTGTGTCCACACAGGACACTTGTTATTGGGTTTTAAAACCTTTGCCAGTAAACTGAGTATTTCAAGGCACCTCACCACATACTTAATGTAGAACTGCATTAAGAGATTAGACATTTTTTATATGCTGATTGGCTACTATAATTTGTAGAAGGTTTATCTCCATCTCAACTTAAGTTAAGCCTTGGCCCCCAATGTAACAGTGTTGAGAGGTGATGGGATCATTAAACATCAATCATACTCAGCTATGGATCCTGAGAAAAACAACAATGACTGGCTTGGCAAGACAGGCTCACTGGTGTAATAATGGCATAGACAATATAAGATTAATCAACTACTACCGGATTATATTTAAGACTTTCTCGACAAAAGGAAACCCATATTCGGCACCATTATCAGGCCAAGAACAGGCTAGACAAGTCCCAGGCTCTAGGTGAGAACCTACAACTGATTTTTTCACTGAATGGATAAAGTACTAAACTGAATACTTAAACCCTTAGATCAATGCATCTCTCAACGTTCATGTGAGAAGCTTCCATTTGTAAAAGATGGTGATAAACACAGAGACCCATAACAAGCCAAGATACAGAAACTAAGTGACTGCAGAATGCTTAGCCCTAAAAGGAACATATATATCATACCTCTACTCCCAAGGCTCAAGGATCATTCCAAAGAGGGGCAGAAAACAGTGCAAAAGCCAAAGACAGTAGATGAGCACAAAGACATAGTATCTTCTGGGCATAACAGGACAATTGTACATGCAAACTGACAATGGTTCCAACAGTATACACAAAATCTGGGCAAGCCCAGGCTAGACTTAATTCCAAAATGAAGATGGGAGCTGGGCATGAACGTCCACCTCTAGTTGTGGAGCTATTGGTAACTGTTAGCTTGTGGGAGAGGGAGAGAGAGTTTTCTCTTAGGGTGTAACCCCTGGTAAGTGGATAGTGCTCCAGTGGAAGACCACACATCCAAGAGTTCTGGAGCAACACATATTGAGTCTTGATGGAAGAGGGAAAAAAGACACAAAATTGGGTAAATAGAAGATGAGGGTAAATCTGTTTAAGAGGTGTGGGGGGATATGATCAAAACATGTTGTACAAAACTTTCAAAGAGGAAAAACATAATTTAGGTCAAGGGAGATGGCTCAGTAGGTAAAAGTATTAGCCACTCAAGCCTGCTGACTAGGGTCTGATCCCCAAATTCCAACGTGGCAGGAGAGAATCCCCTCCCAAAAGTTGTTCTCCACATGCACACTTAAGAGTGCATGCACCCCCATTTCCAAAATAATAATAACAACAACAACAACAAAATTGTTGTAGGATATCTTTCTGTATGCTGTGAATATATGTTATTCCCATTGGTTAATAAATAAGCCGCTTTGGCCTATGGCAAGGCAGCTTAAAGGCAGGCGGTAAAGGAGAGAGACAGGAAAGAGAAAGGCGGAGTCTGGAGAGAGATGTCAGCCTGCCACACAAGGAACAACATGCCAGCAAACTGGTAAGCCATAGAACATGTGGTAAAACATAGATTAATAGAAATGGGTTAATTTAAGATTTAAGCGCTAGAGGCCTGTCATAGACCATACAGTTTGTAAATAATATTAAGCCTCTGAGTGATTATTTTGTAAGTGGCTGTGGGATCACGGCACCAGGCAGAACTGGGCGGGACTGGAGAAACTTCCAGCTACAAAAAAATAAACAAAAATCTAGGGAATTTAGTCATGAGATCCAAACTCATAAAGGGACTAATATAATTCCTGCAGAATTGAATTACTTGTTATGTGCCAGGCATGATGTTTCCTGCCTGTAATCTGGAGACAAAGGAGGTAGAGACAACAGGATTGAGAACCCAAGGCCAACCTGGCTACACAGTGAGACTCTATTTCAGAAAACGGAGAGTAGATTAGTTACTGTTAAAGTTGGTTTTGGAGCATGTGTGTCTTTTGTTCACATACCCACTTTCCCTTCTGCTATTACCAGAGACAAGCAAATGCTAGCATTATGCTCTTGAACTTCCAGATTAATGAGTCAAAAATCCAAAAAGCAACCCCCCCCCAAAAAAAACCTTTTTCTTTATTAAAAAAAAAACCCAGTCTCAGTAATTGTTATAGCAACAGAAAATGAACTAAACCATTAGCCATATAGATCTCTTATTATAAAGTATCTCTTCGTGTCTTCATTCTCTAATAGGTCTCCTATTATAAAGTATCTCTTCATGTCTTCATTCTCTACTGAATTGCCTCTTTTAAAAATTCATTTACAGTTCTTTATGTTCTTGATAGTATAATAAATCATCAAATTTAATCAGCTAGAAGTCTGTACTATTCACCATCACTGCATCTCTAAGAATGACTTAAAAATTCCATATACTGTAAGATGTGCTCCAGTTGTAAATATTGTAGAACATGAAATAACTGTTTTAATCCCTTTTCTAGATATGTATTACATACCTATGAAATGTATTCATAGATACATTTCTATGAAATATGATTTCCTGAAAGCACTTTCTTCTGCACATGTGCCCAATAGACATTACAAAGAAAATAGAGGCAGAGATAACCTTTGAAATACTATTACAATCCTTCAAACAGAATGCAAAATAGTTCTAATTAAAAATATTACTACAGTTGAAAAGAAATGGTAAATTACTGATAAAAAGTACTAGAATAAGCAAGATATTTTCTTTTCAAAATGATGGAACAAACTGTATGATATATAACTCTAAGACTAACTATTATGACCAAACAGAGGACAGAGGCCACACTGAAGCAAATAGGTGCCATGATTTCTACTATATTCCCCTCAGGTACAGCATTCAGCTGTGTTCATTTATTGTAGTTACTTGCTGCTATTTGGGAGACAGGGGCAGGCAGGTCTCTGTGAGTTTGAGGCCAGCCTGGTCTACATAAGAGAGTTCCAGGACAGCCAGGGCTACACAGAGACACCCTTTCTGAAAAAAATTCTCTCTCTCTCTCTCTCTCTCTCTCTCTTTTTTTTTTTTGTGGTAAATTCTCTTTTACTTATGAGTAGAATACCTCTGTAAAGAGATACTAATATCTGATGATCTGTTTACCACTGATGGTCACTGGGCTATTTTACAATTTTGGCTGTACAACTAAAGGAGCCAAGAACTTATAAGTTCTTATAGATATATTTAAATTTATTTTGGGAGCCGGAGCAGTGGCTCAGAGGTTAGGAGCACTGCCTGTCCTTCCAGAGGTTCCGGGTTCAAGTCCCCATGAGTGCGGACAGGGCACTGTCTACCTGATCCATAGATCTGAAAAAAAAAAAAAAAGTTTAAGCCGGGCATTGGTGGCGCACGCCTTTAATCCCAGCACTCGGGAGGCAGAGGCAGGCGGATCTCTGTGAGTTCTGGGCTACCAAGTGAGTTCCAGGAAAGGCGCAAAGCTTCACAGGGAAACCCTGTCTCGAAAAACCAAAAAAAAAAAAAATTATTTTGGGTTAATGTCTAAGAGTGGAAGTGCTGGATCATGTGGTAAATGTATATTTAATTTTATATGAAAATATCAAATTATTTGCCTAAGAAGATGAACCATTCTATAGTCCTACAAGCATATAAGAACCACAATTGTTTTATATTAGTGCTTACATCTGGAACTTTTACTTTGGAGTTTACTGGTGAAACTTCCTAAATCCTAAAAAATAAGATCAGTTGATGAGGAAAATGAGATAAATTACATTCCAATTCTATGAGAATTAAATCCTAACAATTTGATGTAGAGCTTATTTCCACTGAAAGTAGGAGTAGTCAATACTGAAAGCCAGTGTCCACTGTTCAGGCTGGCATTTCCAGGCATGTGTGAGAGCAGCATTTAAAATCTATACAGTAATTCTCACTGGCAGCTATTCCTACAAGTGTGTTTGTGAGGCCCTGTCTGCTAATGGTAGGTGTTTCTTACAAAAGCAACATCAAAATGATCATATGTATAACTATACTTCATACAAATCCAATGGGTGCCATTTCAAGAAATAACAGGTTTTGGAAACTAATTCCTTAAATTGGCAGTTTCAACACGGGACTCCATGTAATACTATTAACCTTGCTGGGAGATCTGAAGGTTATTTATTTGAATACCACGCAGTAATATCCCCTGGCATTTTCCACTATGAGTATTTGCTTCTCAGTTCAATCCTTCATTGATACTGTAGCAGAAGAAATACAAAGAGAAGCAGTAAATAATGTGGAACACCACTATATGATACCAAAAACTGATAATGTGAAGTAAAAGTACTAGCAATTCAAGGTAAAACCAAACTCAAGAGACAAAATATTTTCATCATTAAAAAGTTCTATGATACAACCTGTAATCTAATGTCCAATGTGAAGACTTTTTTTGGACATTCTTTTAACTAATTGAGATTGTCACTATAAAATCAAAGAAATTTTTTCTATATCTGGAATATTTGTCACTTAAGATCAAAGATCATTGCATTAGCTAGTTTTGTGTGTTAACTTGATACAAGCTAGAGTCATCAAAGAGGAAGGAGCCTCAGTTGAGGACATGCCTCCATGAAATCTAACAGTAGGGCATTTTCTCAATTAGTGATTGACAGCAGAGGGCCTAGCCCATGGTGGGTGGTGCCATCCCCTAGCTGGTGATCCTGGGTTCTTTAAGAAAGCAGGCTGAGCAAGCCAGGGGAAGTAAGTCAGTAAGCAGCATCCCTCCATGGCCTCTGCATCAGTTCTTGTATCGAGGTTCCTGTCCTGTTTGAGTTCTTGTCCTGACTTCCTTCAGTGTAGAACAGCAATGTGGAAGTATAAGACAAATAAACCCTTTCCTCCCCAACTTGCTTTTTGGTCATGGTGTTTCGTCGAAGCAATAGAAACCCTAAGTAAGACAATCATCAAATAATATAATGGATACTCAATATGTCTTACACTTTCATTTTGGGAGTGAAAAATTCACAGTTTATGTCATCTTCACAAATTTTACAAAGTGTTTCCTTGAACTTGTTGCCATCCTCTTGCTTTAGCTTCCCACGTGCTAGGATTACAGGCATGAGCCACCACATGTGGCTTTCAATTATGTACTTGGCACTTATATTGTACCAACTTTCCATTTTAAAACAGATTTTCTATATTAAGTATCGATATTGGGTAGAGATCATTTAAGAGTTATAAAAACTTCCTTAGTTCATTATAATAAAATATTAGACCAAAGCATACTACTTTCTCTCTGTAGCACAAGATTCCCTCTGCAACACTCCAGCTCATATCACAATGTAGCTCTTTGTAGATATTATTACTGTTACACCAGCCAAGTGCAGCAGCCATCTGGGCTCCCCAGGTACTAGACGCATTTGGCATTTTGCCATAGTCAACCACAGGTATACCATGATTAAACTGCAATGCCTCGGTCTGTCATGAGCTACATGCCACCTACCTACCTACTGCAAAGAACTCAGCACTCACTGGTTCTAGACCAAAAATACAACCAAAACCCCTTGCAAGATTCCTTCTTGGAGTCTGTCTCCTGGGACCATTATCAGTACCAATTCTTTGTCAGTCAGGATCCAGAAAGGAGAAAGAAATCACATGTAATTTGAAAAGGGAAGGTTTAAAGAAATATTAACAGTATTTAAAAAGAATTAACTGAGATTTAAAAAGAATTCTAAAAGTAGAGCTAAAAGATAACTCTGAAAAATACTGTCCTATACTTGAGGAAGAATTCCCAGTGGTGAACAGACTGCAATAGAGGAACATTCCTAAAAATCTCTATTTCAGATTTCATTCAAGCAGGTGTGGTAACAGCTCACTGAGTACAGAATCTTGGTGGCTTGCTTTGAGGACAGTGTTGGCTCAATGGGTCAAGGCTGGCAGGCAGAGAACTAACTGTCTGAGGTACTGAAGTGATTCACCAGCAAGCTGCCCATGCAATGGTGGTGGGTAGAGTGTGTTTTGAGGTTAATAGAAAACCAACTAGAACACTGGCTGGACTGGTCAGAAACTTCTTGGAGGTGCTACTGTATCAATCTAGGAGGGTGGCTGGGTCCACAGGAACTGCCACAACACAACAATCAGTGGGTATACTGAATGCAGGAGCTACTGTGAGGGGGCTGCTGTTTATGCTGAGAAGGCCCTCCCTGGCATCACTGAAATTCCACTGAGACGCTGACTACTAGGGCACTGCTGGACTTAACTGGGTATCTTTTTTTGCAAGACAAGAGCAAACGGACAAAAACCAAGGTTGAAACCCAGGAGAGAAACCTCTATTTTTCCAGACTCCTTCCTGTGCCCTCTAGTGGCAAAGCTGAGCCCTGTACTGGAGGGTAGGAGAGTAATTTCCCAGTACCACAGGCAGGCAAGAAATAATAGATTTAGCACAAAGAGGCAATGAGCAATAAACTGGTTTTCTGAGGAAGTCTAACATTAATGGAATTAAATTTTAGTATAAGAAGTTCTAAATACATTAAGATACCATTTTTTCCTCCTGTATTTGTCATAATAATAATTTTCAAGTTACACACTAACCTTGCATTTCTGGAACAAGCCCTAATTAGTTATAACACATTATCCTTTTACATACTGTTACATATTGATTTGCTGAAATATTACTAAATGTTTTAGATCAAAGTTCATGAAAATTTGGAGTCTACTATTGTTTTTAATGTTTGTTTTTGTTCAATTATAATAATGTTCAAATAACAGAATGAGTTTGGAAATGCTCCCTTTCATTTTTATTAATTGATTCATTTTATATTATGAGTGCTTTACCTGCAGTATGTCTATGCACCACATTCATGCCTACTGCCCACACAGGTCAGAAGAGGCCACTGGATTACCAGGAACTAGAGTTATGGGCAACTGTGAACTGTCATACTGATATTGGGACTCAAGCCTGGATCCTCTGAAAGAACAGCAAGTGCTCTTAGCCACCAAACACTATTCAAGCCCCTCCTTCCATCTTTTCAGAAAATGTTGCATAGAATTATTATTTTCTTTTCCTAAATTTTTTTTTGGGGGAGGGGGGTTTACCTTCTATCTGCGTCTGAGGTTTTTTTTTTTTTTTTTTTTTTACAATGAAGTTACAAACAAAAATTATTTTTTTAAAAAAGAAAGTGTTGGATTATCTGTATCGTTTAGAATGAGCATTAGTAGTTTTATCTTCTGAAGAATGTGTTCAATTCGTGTAAGTTGCAGGGTTTATCTCAGTATAAAATGCTCAGAATGAAGCTGGGCATGGTGGCGCACGCCTTTAATCCCAGCACTCGGGAGGCAGAGACGGGTGGATCTCTGTGAGTTCAAGGCCAGCCTGGTCTACAAAGAGAGTTCAGAGACAGCCAGGGCTGTTACACAGAGACTCCCTGTCTTGGGGGAGGGGGATTGCTCAGAATGATCTTCAATGTTCACCTAAAATACAGAGGGTTCTTACTGACACTATGACGTCATCCTTATGCTGATTTCTCTTTCTCTTTTTCTTGAGTAGTTTTGTTACAAGGTCATTAATCATACTGATATAAAAAAAAAAATAAAATTCGTGTTGGGTTTGTTTTTCTTTATTTTCTATTTCACTAATTTTTTTTTTTTGTTTTTACTCTATTCATTTTCTCCCTAGCTAATTTCGCTTTACCCCGCTCTTTTCTTCCCGTTCTCAAGACACACGTCCGTGTCCCCTGGCAGCTCTGTGGCTGACTAACAGGAACAGTCGGTGTCCCGTCCTCATCTAAACGGCGCTCTAACCAGCCTGAAATCCTGGTTCAATGTGGGAAAGTTTCCGCTGTGCTGCCTGCCATGCATGATTTTTAAAAATTCCTCTAGTGATTTTTTTAATGTACAGGTTATTTATATTATTAAATTTCTAAATATCTGGAGATTTTCTAGATTCCACTCTGTTAATAATTTCTAATTTAATTCCCATTGTAGTCAGGTAACGTATTTCACACGATATAAACATTCTTAGAGTCATTGAGTCTCTTTTTCACAGCATTCCATATCCACTAGGAAAGAATGTGCACTTTACTGTGGTGGGCAGCACATTCTAACAAATAGCAACTACTCGTGATAATGGAGCACTGTTCTTATTTTCCATTTATTTTGATTTTTCAATTTTAATTTAAAAATTACTAAAAGAGGATATGAAATCCTAAACTATGATTGCTATTATTCCACTTCTACTTGCATAATTTCCTTTACTATTTCTTATAATAATTCTGTTGCTCAAAAAATCTTCCACTTTTTTGTCTGAAAAAAATAATCAACTTTTAAAAGATATTTCTGTTATACAGAGAAATATATATTGGCATTTTTTCTTTTTAGTGTATTAAAGATTTCAATTATTAGACTTTGGCTTGTGCTGTTCCAGCTGATAAATCTGTAGCAATCCTTTGCTCCCTTGCATGCAAAGTATCTTCTTCTTCCTCTCTGTCTCAATTTACATTTTCTCTTGGTTTCTGGTTTTGAGCAATTAGATTATGATATGCCTTGGTATGATTCTATTAATTTTCTTCTGCTTGGAGTCTGTGGGCTTCTTAAATTTGCAAGTTTAGTTTTTACGAAATTTAGCAAGAATTCAGTTAATTTTTAAAGTGTTTTTCCTGCTTTCTTCATCATGGCTTGTTACACGGTTCTATAGCTAAATATAAATACGGTACAGTTCTGTCTACGTTTCAATGTCCACCATATGTTACTTCTATCTTGTCCAACCTGTTTGTGACAAAGGCAAACTGACTGGCAGTTAGCCAATGACGGTGGAACCCAGACTCCTTTCAGCTTCTTTCTTCTCTAGGTTTGGTTTGATTAGTTTATATTGCTGTGTTCACACTCATTGATCTTTACTTCTGCATTCTGGAATCTGTTTTCACATCTGTTCAGTGAGTTTTATTTTAAGTTTTACTTCTTTTTGCTGTTACATTTCCTCTTCACTGTGTTCATTCAATGGTTTTATTCTTGAACATATTTTAAAAACTCTAAAATTCCTTGTGTGGTAACATGTATCATTTCTATATTTTTTTCTGTCAGCTCATTTTTATTCTGAAAAGTCATCTAGAGCATATTTTCCTATTGTTTTCATGTCTAGTGATTTTATTAGATGTTAGACACACATATTTTAATATCTGATGTCTCTATTTGGTTGTCACATAAAAAATAATCTCCTTTCTGGCAGATGAGTTACTGCATATTCATTTGATCCTTTGGGGGCTTGCTTAATTTAACTTTGTTCAAGTAGGGTCTCTCTGCTCAGGCTGGGTAGAATTCAAGTGTCTCTAAGTCCTGAATAAGCACTGGGAATGGTTAACCCTACAGTCTGCAAAGAGTTCTCTCAACACTTTAGAGTTCCTGAATCTAAATGTCTTTCTCTTTGCTCAAGGGCTGCCATTTTTGCCCTGCTCTCCTTAATGCTGTGGTGCAGAAAATGCTTTAGACAGAAAGTTATCTGAGTAAATGGTGTCACAGGACTCCTTACTGCACAATCTCTCCATCTTCTAGGAACCATGACCCTGCTGGACTACAGTCAAACATCTCCCACCGGACTGCCTGTCTGCTCGCCAGCCACTCACCCTCCCACACCTCCCTCTTCTAGTGAGCTCAGATTCTAGTCAGTAAACTCCTCTTCTTTGTGGCTTCTATGTAATTCTGGAACCTCTGTATAATGTTTTAAACATAAAATGCTTTCTGATACAACCAGATATTTTAGACTCACTTATACTTTTATTGTCTCTGACCCGTTCTCAGAATTTTCTCCACAGAGATATGAAGTCTTTCAGTCAGAATGGTATTTGGATATAGTGACCACTCAACTTGCTAAATGCTACTAATGTGTCGTTGTTTCCGGGTTAAGAAAGGAATTTTTAGACATTTCAATTTGTGAGTAAGCTAAGAAGTCCTATTAAGCTCTGAAAGGCTGCAACTACTTAGACCCTATGAACCAAAACTATTTAGATTGTAGCTTCTTTCTAGGACAAACTATCACACTGAGGAGAAATGCAAACCTGAGATGATAAAGCAACTAAAAGGCAACAACTAAAGGGCAGGGACAGCACGGAGACAGTCTTAGAAGGCACGTCTTTATTTTCTATAATGTAGTTCAACAGGGAAAAGGGACTCTAAAGCTATGAAACTTAGAAACATTATCCTGGAAAAAAAAATCCGTGACAGAACCAGAAAAAATAATTAGCTGCATGGCCTTATTTATTTATTTATTTATTTATTTAATTTTGAATTTTCAAGACAGGGTTTCTCTGTGTAGTTTTGGTGCCTGTCCTGGATCTCGCTCTGTAGACCAGGCTGGCCTCGAACTCACAGAGATCCTCCTGGTTCTGCCTCCCGAGTGCTGGGATTAAAGGTGTGCACCACCGCCAACCAGCTAGCCTCTTTTATAACAGGTGTCCCTTAACTGCAGTCAGTCCTTCCTTGTCCCCTAATATTTAGCCTTTCTTGTTTTCTTGTGGTTTTGGTGGTGGATGAGTGCATGAAAATATATTCAATAGTGAGTGTAAATACAGTATGAAGCTACACAGCTTCCATTGGCATGGCTATTCAAACTGTATAGAAGTTCACTCAGATGTACTGACTTTGGGTCTGATTAATTTTGGTGAATTATTTATTTCCAAGTTTTTTTATAATAAAGGTATTTTTAAATTAGAAAGAATAAGAAAAGATAGTATTAGATGGTGAGGAAAAATGGAATGCAAGCAAAAGGACCCACGAGTCCTGACAGAGGATGTAAAACCAATTGTTTTTCTAGTTTCAGTTCTGCTGTGTTTTGTCCTGTTTGTGGAGGATCATTGGAAAAGAAGGTAATTCAGAGTGAAAGTGTAAAACCCTAAGCAATACTACATAGTTATTAAGATGGCCATCCTAACTGCATACAAGTTATTGAAATGTATCAAGTTAGGGACTGGGCAAGTGTTTGAGTGGCTACCTTAATCTAGCTATGTGATTTTTTTTAATTTATGAGTTTGTTTCAATCAAATGAGGTTATGAACTAAAACGCTATCCTGAGATGTTCAATAGACATAACAATAAGTTACTTAAGAAGGACTGAAAATCAGATTGCTATCAAACCTTTTAAAGCAAGGCTTTATGCCAGGAAACAATTAGATAACTGCCTGCTACACTTAACAAAGTCAAGGAAAAAAAATAAGATCCAAAATTTAATATCTACCCAAATGAACATCAAAGTATAAAAGCCACAAACTGCTAAGAACATTCCTTGGGAAACCTAGCATAGAACTAGCTTTGGACAATCACAATTACTGCAAAAATAAAATAACAATAAGGGGATTGGTGGTGAGATTAAATATGTAGCTACTCAAAGAATATGAGTAAGTGATGACTATAAAGGGGAGAGTACAATTGTTTTGAAAAATATAAGCACAACTCAAGTATCAAAAAGGAGGGTAAATGAGCTGGTGATGTAGCTTAGTTGGTAGAATGCTTCCCGAGTATGTACCAGCCCTGAGTTTAATTTCCAGCATTACATTAAAAAAAAAAAAAAAAAGGTGTACTGATAACACACCTTTAATCTCAGCACTCAGAAGATGGAGGCAAGAGGAGCAGAATTTCAAAATTACCTTGGCAATGTGGTGAGCTCAAGGTTGGGGGGCCAGGGGAATCAGAGTAAGAATGAAAAAAAACAGGCAAAACGGAGTAAGTCTTCTGACCTATTGACAAAAACAGATATACTACTAACATGGGACAAAAACACAACAAAGGGGGATAAAAAGAACATCACAGAACAATATGAAGCTGATCACTAGGATAAACAGACACATCTTTCTAAACAGAAACGCCAGATCAACTGGAAAGCAGACGGCTCCTACAGAGGGTGCCTGACAGAACAGACAGTGAGGCTAAAGATAATAACCGTTCAGTAGTTTCCCGCTGGCCACTGAGTGAATTCACAACTGTCTGCAAAACAAATTCAGAAACTTTAAGAAGAAAAAGATTGGCAATGACACATCATGGAAACACAAATTAGATAGAGTGTCTATTCTGAACCCAGGCAAAGAAGATTTATAAAAACTAAGTATGGATAAGCAGTTACTTACAAACAGACACTTTGAGTCAAGTTAAGGAATCTGAACTTTATCCTACGGTCTGGAAGACTTAGGATGACAAACAGTCAAGGGTCCGGTGTGGACTTCGAATACAGACGAGACTTAAAACCACCACAAAAGACAGGCTAGGTTGAAGGAGAAGCAAGTGATCTTACACTGGGAAGGAGGCAGCTATTGCCTGAGTGCCTATCCTAGGTCAAGTGCTTACATACATGTTTTCAGGGAAATTCAAATAGCAACTAAATGAAGTGGATCTCTAAGAGTGAAAAAAAGAAGAAAGGCAACCAAGAACTCCAGAATGAAAGCTACTATCTACAAAAATCTACAAATATACTGAAAGGGAAAACTGTGGTGGTCTGGATGAGAATGAAACCCATAGGTTCATATATTTGAATGCTTGGTCACCAGTTGGTGGAACTTTTGGGAAAAATTAGGAGATGTGTTACAGGGTGTAGGATTTGAGGTTTCAAAAGCGCAGGCCATTCAGATAGCTCGCTCGCTCTTTCTCTCTCTCTCTCTCTCCCTCCCTCCCTCCCTCCCTCCCTCCCTCCCTCCATCTCTCTCATTTACGGATAAGACAAGCTCTCAGCTACTGCTCCAGTGCCATGCCCGCCTGCCAGCTGCCATGCTCCCTCTATGTACTAACACAGACTAACTCTCTGAAATGGTAAGCAAGCCCCCAGCTAAAAGTTTTCTCGGGCTTGGGGATTTAGCTCAGTGGTAGAGCGCTTGCCTAGCAAGCACAAGGCCCTGGGTTCAGTCCTCAGCTGGGGGGGCAGGGACGGGGGAGGTTTTCTTACAGAAGCTACCCTGGTCATGATGTCTCTTCACAGCAACAGAAATGTAAACAAAACCAAAAAAAAGATGCTTTTACATGCCTTTTATTTGTTTACTATTTTTTTATTCTTCCCCAGACCCATACTTTACTGAAGCCAAAACTTAGCATGTATGACTTCTCATTATACATTAAAAACAAAAAGTACTGGTACATCAATATCCAGATTCTGTATTAAGACCAATAGTTAGATAAAAATTCAAAATAAATTACACACAGAAGGCAATGTATGCTTCCTTCCTTCACTGGGGAATGAGTAGATTTTATAGCTAGTAATGTTTTAATAAAATACTTGTTTTTAGTGTACAAGGCATTAGCTTTCAAAAATTTTTTTAGGAATAAAATCTAGTTAAGAACTGGTAAATAGGAACTGTAGCAAAGACTCAGCAGTTAAGAGCATTGGCTGCCCTCCCAGGGGACCAGGGTTTGATCCCCAGCACACACATGACATCCCCAAGAAATCTGATGCCTTCTTCTGGCCTTAGAGGGTACTGTGTGAATGTGGTGCACAGACATATATGCAGGCAAAATAATAAAAAATTTAAACTTTTTTTTAAAAGAGCAAGTAAGCACATATTTTTAAATTGTGGTCGTCACTTTGGTAGAAATCACAATATGGAATCTTCAACATTTTTCTACTTAAAATGACCATATACAGTCTTCAGAAGAATTTTCTCCTCATTCAACTTTTGTTTCATTCTTTGTCTCCACAATTTCATTTTTTATATTTAGTGTGTGTGTGTGTGTGTGTGTGTGTGTGTGTGTGTGTGTGTGTGTGT
>CABHPQ010153524.1:0-21592 GCA_902168405.1 Peromyscus aztecus | reverse complement strand
TGTGTGTGTGTGTGTGTGTGTGTGTGTGTGTGTGTGTGTGTGTGTGTAGGTCAGACAACAACTTGTAGGAGTTGGTTCTCTTCTTCTACCAGGTAGGTTTGTGATGGAAGGATATCTTTCTATACGCTGCGAATATGTGTTGCTCTGATTGGTTGATAAATAAAGTCATTTGGCCTATGGCAAGTTAGCCTAGAGGCAGGCAGGAAATTCAAAGAAAGAGATAGGAAGAAGGCAGAGAGAGATGCCAGCCAGCTGCCCAAGGAGCAACATGTAATGGGACACAGGTAAAGTCACAGAAAATGTGGCAAAACATAGATTAATAGAAATGGGTTAATTTAAGATATAAGAGCTAGCTAGCAGGAAGCCTGCCACGGCCATAGTTTAAAAATAATATAAGCCTCTGTGTGTTTACTTGGGTCTGAGCGGCTGCAGACCAGGCAGGACACAGGAAAACTTTCAGCTACAGGTTTGGGAAATCATACTCATGCTTGGCAGCAAGTCCTTTTACTCACTGCTCAAATCTTTTCTCTTTTTTTAAATACTTCACTAAATTATTTCTAGATGTTTAAGTAAAGATATTTCTGTCTCATTTCTCTTATGCCATCATGTACTTACATGGGATAGTTCTTAAGTAGAGATTATCTCTGATGACTTGCTGAAGTTTGTGGTCAATTGATCCTTTCTGAAACTGAAGACTCAGGTAGTGTCGCAAATCTTTATTTATGACTTTGCCTTTAAAAAAAAAAACAAAATGTAATTATTAGATATTCATTTAAGTATATAAAATAGTGATCAAATATCTTTAAATCATTTAGCTAATAACAGGACAAGGAAATCAGTATTTTATCTACAAGAAGGTAAGTATATTATAGGTACTGTAATTTAAATAAATGACTGCAATGTAATGTGGGTATAATTTTATGTGACAGGGGAACATATAGTGCAGAGAATGTGATGAACATTGGAAGTAATTTCATTCAGTCTCATGGCTTTAAATGCCACCATATCCTAAAAGCTCCAAATTCAGATCCTATGTTCATCCTTAAGTTATCTCTACTCAACTCCCACCTCACTCACATACATTGCAGATGACATATCTGGAAATTTCAGATAAGCACCTCAAATTTCAAACAGACAAAATAAGACTCTTCCACCATCTCCCCAGTTTTCTCTCTCTTTGCAAACAGCAGCACCACCAGCTGGAAGAACAATCCCCAAATCTAAAAGCCATCTTTGATTTCTCTTTTCACCTCTGTCTTCTAGGTCTAACTATTAGCAATTTTTGTCAGTTGTACTTCCAAATCATATGCCACTGCTCTCCATTTTCATCAATGCCATTCTAATCTAATCTACCACCATCATTTCCCATCTGGAATTCTACCAGCAGCCTTCTAATCAGCTTCCGAGCATCCTTTCTTCCCTGCCCCTCACACAGGCACCACAGGGAGATGTAAAACAGATTAAGTCAGTGTTAGTGCCCCTATCCTCATGACTTTCTGTGGCACTTGAAAAAAATCCAAACTTTTGCTCAGGATGCTAGGTCTCCCATGTTCCAGCTTTAGCAATCTCTAACCCTAGCTGATTCACTGTGCACTCCTGCTCTTTGAAGGAGTGCAGGGCCCTAGCCCAAGACCTTCCACCTGTCACTAGGCAGAACAGTCAGTTTACTTGTTGATTCCTAAATACTGAGTGAATAAGTAAGACAGTCCATTATTTCCTATTATTTATGGGGAGATGAGAAATAGGAACAGTAAACAGAAGGTTGCTGAAATCTCAAAGATATAAATTTGTAAGAAAGACTAGTTTAAATGAAGTCAGTGCAAACATTGTTTATTAGACAAGACTGTAGATAATTAGAAAAGATCAATGCTCAGACAAAACATATTATCTCACTGCATAAGAAATGACTAGCTGAGTACACTATGTTTTATTTAGAATAACATACTTACACCAAGGTTTCATAACAAAAGCTTACTACAGATCAGTTCATCCTTTTATCTACCATTCCATAACACTGCATCTCTAATTTTTGTTCCTTTCTACTACTTATAAATACACAGAACCTACTTGGGAAGATAGTAATATAACCAGGAAATCAGTGTGTTTCTAAAGTTTAGAGATAACATAGGCCCTAGTAATAAACACAAACCAAAACAACTCCATTCTTCCTCCTAACAAAAATAGGCACTGGGGGATCAGAGAGGAGATAGAGCACTGTGATTAAAAGAAATAAGCCCAAAGGTATTTACAGTGATGAATACAAAACAACCCTATTTTATAGGATGCTTTTCCTAGGCATTTAGAGTCCCACCCCAATGCAAACAAAATCATATTGTCTTACTTTTTATGTATACTCCAGCATGTATTCATTGCTGAGTAGATGACAAAACCTAACACATAATCAATACTGCACCATACTCATTGCATAAAAATCAACCTGATAATGAGTTCATTGAGTACTTTTACAATTTGGTAACAGGTGTCTCAAGTTCTTTGTAAATATTAGACAAAAGCTTTGGTGGATTGCAACTACATGGCCAAAAGTGTTTGAGATATTTGGATAGGGCTTTTGTTGTTGTTTTTTAAACAGAGGATGTGTCTATTTCTTTTTCATTTAAAAGAATAACATAGGCTCCAATATTCAAAACTTGGCTCTCCAACATATCAGGAAAAGGTTTAGTTTTGATAAAAGGTAATACAGGTATAACTAAAAAAAGAGTCAACACTTTATAACTCATAATTTCCTTTTCCTCTTTTTAAATTTCCTTTTTTATTTATTTTTTGTGTCTTTCACATCTTGCCTTTCAATCCCACCCACTTATCTCCCTCCCTTCCCAAAATAAAACTAAATAAAATTTAAGAAAGGAAGAAAGGGAAAATCTTGTCATGGAAGCTGCAGTGTGATACAGTGAGTCACACAGTAAACCCCTTTTGCCCATACAGTTTTACATGCAGGCATTCATCACAAAGAATCATAGGTCTGGTTCAAGGCCCCTGGTCTCTGCTACACCGTCAGTGCTGGGCCCTTGCTGGGACTCTTCCTGGGCTTCCTGTTGCTGCCCTGGTTGCTGCCCTGTGTCGTGGAAATCCTACAGCCCTGGGTCCTCAGGACTGACACTTCCCCCTCCACCACCACCAGGGGCAGGGGCAGCTCTCTCACTTTCACCTCCTGGGGTCGGTTCTCCCACACCTACACCTTCAGGGCCAGCTCTACTGTGTAGCCCAGGCGAGGTGACAGCCACTCTTCCAGTGCTGCAGCTGATGAGGGGCAGGGACACAGGGCCAGCTCTTCACCTGCCTCGGGCATTGATGGGAGTGGGTGCCCTCCCCCCTGCCCATGCCACCACATGGCAGAGAAGTAATGGGGACAAATCTCCCATGCTCACAACAGAATTTCCTTTTCTTAAACTCAAAACTTTTAGGATATGGCATAACTTAGAGATAACTATAAAATGCTTAAAACCTAGATGAGATTTTAAGTTACAAAAATAATGTCTTTTAGCTTAGAGATAATTAAAAGATAAAGTCCTAAATCACAAATTATCTAGCATGATGAATTTCTTAAGGGGAAATGGCATTAACTAAAATCTTATTTTAAGGACCTTTGATATGTTAAAGCCAGTTAGAACAGAAAAGGCTAAATTTAAAGAGCAATGCCCACCATTATCAGAACTAGAATCACACTCTGTTTTTACCATTAACTTCTACTAGGATGAGCAGTTACAAAGAAAACAATGAGAGACTATTTTATTAAGAACTGGCATTTTATTAAAAATGTGCAACTAGAGCTGACGGTAGAGTTCTTGCTTAGGACCACTAAAAGTGAAAATAAAATCTGGAACTATTTTAGGAACTCATAATTTTTTTTGTTTTTATTTTATGTGTATAAGTGTTTTGCTTACGAGTATGTATGTGCACCACATGTGTCCTGGTGTTGGAAGAGGCAAGAAGAGGGTCTCAGATATCCTGGAACTGGAGTTAGGATGGTTGTGAACCACCAAGTGGCTGCTGGGAACCAAACCAGAGTCCTCTGCAAGAGCAGTAAGTGCTTGTAAGTGTTGAGCTAACTCTCCAACAACTCCATCATTGTTTTTTGTTCGTTTGTTTTTGACAATGAAGACAAAATACTGTAACCATCAGTGATTTATACATAATGAAGCTTTAATAAAACTGGTTAGTTCACAGAACCTTGACATTTCAAGTGCATGCAAAACATTTACTTGGGGCTAGTGCAAATGTTATTAAACAAATACAAATAAAAGATTCTTCATAATATGAACAATCTTACCTAATAGCCTATGTTTTAAGAATTATTATTACTCGGGCTGGAGAGATGGCTCAGAGGTTAAGAGCACTGGTTGCTCTTCCAGAGGTCCTGAGTTCAATTCCCAGCAACCACATGGTGGCTCACAACCACCTGTAATGAGATCTGGTGCCCTCTTCTGGCATACAGGCATACACGTGTATACATAAATAAACAAATAAATCTTAAAAAAAAAAAAAGAATTATTACTCCTTGACTTCTATTCTTTAATTTCATTTTATGAATAGTGAAACTGGTTTATGAAATTTAAAAATATTTACATCAGACAAATAGTTTGGCTAGATGAATGTCTGTAATTAAAACTGCAATTGTATAAAAAAAATCCAGGCACTCAAGTTTCAATAGTCAGGAATTCACAATTACAAAATCCATAGTTACTGAACATATGCAAACTATGATTCACCACCAATTGTCATTGAGAAATCAGTGGATAAAGTAACTGGCTATTATTTGGATAAACTCTGAGTCCTGTTGGCATGGGTTCAGCACACAAGCAACTGTAAATCAATCTACTCACACTTCATTCTTTTTGACAAGGACAGTAAGGAGACTTTGTCAACTACTTGCTAAAGTCAAGATACAACAAGTCTTTACTATTTTCTAATCCAGAAGCAATTACAAAACTGGGGGGCAGGGAGCAAAAATGAGGTCATTTTGGCCGTGTCTTGTTTCTTAGAAATACATATTGATTCGTGGTGATAAAGTGTTCTTTTCTAAATACTTGGAATTTGTTTTTAAATAATTTATTCAAGTTTTATTATAGATTAGACTACAGTGGGGCAACAGACTTGTGTTTCCACAATCTACAGAACACTTCTCTCTTTCCAACTTCTTCTTGCATAATAAGAACTTTTTATATTTTCCTCCAAGATTTGGGGGTAGGGGAGAAATTACAATAATTCTGAGGTCATGTCTAAGGCTCTTGAACTCCAAAAATGAATTCATTTAAGTATTTTTACAGTTCAGGCTGGCCCCAACTTACTATGAAGTAGATGGTGATTTTGAACTTCTGATCCTCCTGCCTCTCTCTGAGTGCTAAGATTACAGGTGTGTACCATGTCGGGTTGATTCAGTGCTGGGGATGGAATGTATCCCAGACAAGCATCCTACCAACTGAGCTACTTCCTCATTTCTCTTTAAAGTTTTGAAAATATAAATTCATTTCAAGTAAATCATACTCTTTTTAAACAGATTTATGTATGTGCACCTGCATATATGTAACTATGTGAATCTACATGCACCACATGGGTGCAGATGCCCTGACCTTATATTACCTCCAACTTGAGTTACAGGTGGTTGTGAGCTGCCTCTAAATTATATTATGTTCTTATTCATCCCCACCCCCAAACCAGGTGTAGAGCATAATCCCCAGCTCTCCTTTTTCATATTATTTTAGCTTACATTGTTGGAAAAGTAACTTGGTTCATTTATTTATTTATTTATTTATTTATTTATTTGTTTGTTTGTTTGTTTGTTTGTTTGTTTGTTTATTGGTTTTTTGATACAGGGTCTTTCTACATAGCCCTGGCTGTCCTGAAACTCACTATGTGTAAAAGCCTGGCCTCAACCTCACAGAGATCTGCCTTCCTGTGCCTTTCGAGTGCTAGGATTAAAGGGGTGTGCCACCACGCCCAGCTTCCTTCAACATTATAGTAGAAGCAAACGAAGAATGGTGTAAGGTGGGTCAGTGGAAAAAAACTTGCCAGTAGGATCCAGGCTCTGGGTTTAACAATCCCCAACTCCAAAATGGGTATTTTTTTTTTCAGGCAGTTGGCTATCTACTCACTCATGTTCTTCTTGAAGAATCTCTGCCCCTTTTGAGCTTTGGTCTTTAAAAGGAAAAGGTTTATCTTATATTATTATTTGAAGACAGGATCTCACTATATAATCCAGGCTATCTTTAAACTCCTGATCTTCCCTGATTCGCCTCCCTAATACTAAGATTATAGTTGTGCATCATCATAGGCAGACCATATGTTTATTTTTTGGTTTTTGTTTTGTTTTGGTTTGGTTTGGTTTCTTCGAGACAGGGATTCTCTGTGCAACAGCCCTGGCTGTCCTGGAACTAGCTCTGTAGACCAGGCTGGCCTCAAACTCACAGAGATCTACCTGCCTCTCCCTCCTAAGTGCTAGGATTAAAGGCATGCGCCACCACTGCCCAGCCCCATATGTTTATTTTTAAAGCCTATTATGGCTGTGTGATGATTATTAGTTCTTTTTCATCTACTGATCACATGCATCTTTTTAGAAAGTGCTGACAGCATTCTGTATACATCTTTAAAAACTTCATACAATTTTTCTTTTATAAATCTCTAGCCTTGAAATTATATAGATGCTAGAAACCTTTAAAATATAACCTTGTTTTCCTTACAAGCAAGGGATGGGCATGATCATTTCTCAGTTCTTTTTTTACAGCAATGTCCAAAAGACAACTTTGTGACCTCCCCCAATAAACTATTCAATATAGCTAAGTCAACACTATTAACAATAATTGATTATTTCCCATTATACCTAACTTCATAATATCAGTGTAACTTATTAATTCTCCTACATTGGGAGCTCTACTACAGTTTGGGAAGGCCTCATGAAAGTTGTACAAAAAATATATACAATTAGCTTACCTGGCTCCTCAGATCAAGACAAAAGGAACCAGGAACACACAAAACAAACTGTAGTCTATTTGTAAAACTGTAAAAAGTATTGCTTTCTAGATAATTAGCATGTAGACATTTCATAGTAAAATACATTGTGGCATAAAAGTTATATATATTTTTTAAAAAGAAAACCTCATACATTTTCATTGTCCCTCCAAGGCTCCCGTTTTGTGCTTGTTCCCATGTACACTATCTTAGGAGACTATGGAAACTGAGAGAAAGGATCTGGCTTGTAGAAGAAGCAGGCCACTAGGGGAGGGTCTATGGAGGTCATAGTTCTGGTTGCTCTGTTTCCTAGTTTACCACGATCTGAGGTGCCTCTACCCCATTCATTGCTATGAACTTTGCTATGCCTTCCCTGGCATGATAAACTGAGAATCCCTTGAAACCATGAATCAAACCAAATCTTACCTCTCCTGGTTCTGTCAAACATTTTAGCAACAGTGACACAAAGGTAACTAATTATGCAGCATTAGTACCAAAACTGGGATCACTGCTACAATCAATCTGACCATTTGGTTCACAGGCTTTTGAAATTGGTTTGGGAGAAGACCATGAAAGAGTTGAGGGCCAGAGAAGTTCTAAAATGCTGTGGGAGAAGCTTAAAGGGCAATTCTGCTGAGAGGTCTAAAGAACAGAATACAGATTAAAAATGCCAACAAGGAAGACCAGGCTTATGAGGTTTCAGATGGGAATAAGAATTCTATTGGGAACTGGAGACCACTCTTGCTATATTTTGGCAAAGAATCTGTCTACATTATGCCCATTAAAACTTGAGTGAAGCTGAATTTAAAAATAAACAGAATAATTTACTTGGTAGAAGAAATTTCAAAAAGAATAACATTCAGACTGTAGCACTGAATACTGGGGTTGCTTTTGGCCAGGTTTACAGTGAAACTCTAGAGCGAACAGCAGAGCAGAATTGTGTAAAATTGAAGTATGGCCAGAAAAAGAGCATCAATGTGTTTAAAGAGTTTTGTTGTTGTTTGTTTATTTGTTTAAAAAAAAGGTCAGGCAGTGACAGTACATGCCTTTAATCCCAGCACTCTGAAGGCAGAGGCAGGTGGATCTCTGAGTTTGAGGCCAGCCTGATCTACAGAGTGAGTTCCAGGACAGCCAAGGCTACACAGAGAAACCCTGTCTTGAAAAACTAACAAACATATAGATAAATAAATAAAAAATTTTAAGAAGGCCAGTACAGACAAAGTGGCATAGTGGTTTGAAAAAATTTAAAAAAAAAAAAAAACAAACTCATACTTTGTGATTGGACTGTAGGAAAGAAAAAAGATACTCCACCATTGCAGGCTCCAGGATATGAAGCTGAAAACCTATGTGAAAGTCTTTCATTTGAAAAGAGAATGTTGCTGGGGTCCTCTGTTGGAAAGAGCTATCTAGGGAAATGTTTTACCAGGTTCAGCCACCTAGACAGAGGCTGTGGCAGACTTGGTCTAAGGGACCCAGCTACTTCTTGATTTGGCAGTAGAACTTGGCATTGTCCATATGATGTTGGGTTTTACAGGCACGCAGAATGTAACAGCTAGAAAATCAAGGAGACTTATACCAAGGTTTCTGAGAAAAGCCTGGTAGACCAGGAAATATGTGTGTGTCCAGGTCCGATCCTATGTAGTGAGCCTCTAAGCAGATTATTCATGAAACTATCAGTGAAGTCCAAGTTATAATACAGATCTCAGGATGTTACACAGACACTGGGAACATGGGATGTCTTCTAACGAAAGCAACAGTTACCAAGCAGAGTCTGCACAAGAGGCAGGTCATATGCACTGTAGGCAGGAGAAGTAGCCCAAGCTTGCTGGAGCTTGGCTGATACTTCCCTATGCTCCCATGCCAGAAATGAAGCTATAGAATTTACACCTTGCTGGGCCTCCGTCTTCCTGTGATACAATATTTCTTTCTTTAGTCTCATTCTTCCATTTTAGATGGGAATGTTTTCTCTGTGCTACTGTATATGAGAAGGACATAACTGGTTTTAATTTAGAGGTTCATAGCAAAGAGTTTACCCTGAGTCTCAGAAGAGATTTTGGACTTTTGAACAGTACCAGAACTGTTAAGACTTCAGTGACTCACGTATTGCATATTCTGTATATTGTGCATGGATGCATGTGTATATGGGTATGCAAATGCATGAGATAAATCTCTGGTCTTTCCTTGGGAGCTATCCACCAGGGTTTTTATTTTTTACTTTTTGGTTTTTTGTTTGTTTGTTTTGTTTTGTTTTTTTCGTTTTTTTTTTTTTTTTGGTTTTTCGAGACAGGGTTTCTCTGTGTAGTTTTGCGCCTTTCCTAGAACTCACTTGGTAGCCCAGGCTGGCCTTGAACTCACAGAGATCCGCCTGGCTCTGCCTCCTGAGTGCTGGGATTAAAGGCGTGCGCCACCACCGCCTGGCACTTTTTGGTTTTTAAAGAGATTCTCTGACTAGAACTAGGGGTTTGGAGATTAGGCTAGGTTAGCTGGCCAGCAAGCCCCAGGGATCTATCTGTTTCTGCCCTCTGCCCCTGGCTGCAATTTATAAGTGTGCACCACCATGCCGAACTTTTTACATAATACTAGGGATCAAACTTGGTTCCCCATGCTTGTGTGACGAGGATACACCCTCATGAGTGACAGACAGCATGGGAACCTCCGAGCCTGCACTGTAACAGTGTAAGCACTGTGCAGGAACGCCTGTCTCTCGTCCTCCATGTACATGTGTCTCTTTCCTATGCAGCGGCACACTGACTCACAAGAGCCTACCCTTCCATGAAACAGTAGCGTCTAGTCACTGCTGAGTCCTGAATAGTGGGTAGTGGGGGTAAAGGAGAAAGTAAGAGTGAGTCCATATGGAATGTCAGGTCTAATAGGGAAGTTGAATACATGGAGCAATCTAGAAGTGAGACAGACTATCTCAAGACTGAGAAAAGACTTCACTGAGTCAGAGCAACTGGATCTAAAAACATGAAGGATAAATAGGAGCTAGCTAGGCACAAAGGAAGTGTGGGGAAGGTTGGTAGAGGAGCAGGACATGAACAAGTACTTACTTGAGGTAGGAAAGAACAGTAGTTAGAGGAAGTAAGAGAAACCTTGGCTACCCTGCTCTCAAAATAAGAGGAAGAGTTCACTCAAGCTGAAACAGAGTTCCAGGGTTTGATAAGCTGAGCATAACCTTGTCACAATTTCCTATCTTCAATCTATAAGAGTGTATCTAAAATTATAAATTTAGAAAACTGTTATCTATATAACTAAGTAGGCCACTCTCATTACAGGTAAGCAGGAAAATAATGAACTTTTAAAATAATTAAACTCTTGTCAAGTCCCACGTGTGAAAACTATTAAATACTCTGGACTCTCTTGAGCTCTTTCAGTTTTGGACACAATGGTTTTTAGTACTGTTCCAGTTTATAGTTTGAGACAAAAGAAACCAAAAACCCAAACCAAACAAACACAAGCTGAAGCAATGTTGCCATCTGCACAATACCAAACACTACCTTACCAGGCCAGAGAAATCTTCTGCCCCCATGGTCACATGCTTCGTTTAGGATACAAATTAGAGCAACAGCAAGGTTAAAACTGGAGTATCCACTCTCCATAGAATCCAGGAAGCGGCCAACATTTGCACAGCAGCTCCCCTCTCCCTTTCTTTAATGTCCCAGGTGCATGTGTACATGTGTATACACATACAGGCAAGAGGTCAATCTTGGTCTAAGTCCTCAGGAGCTATCTATCCACTTTGTTCTTTCACCCACGGTTTTTTACCAGTTTCAAATGTACCTAGTAGGCTAGACTGGCTGCTCAGTCAGCCCTAGGGATCTGCTTTTCTCCTCCTCTCCCACTGGATTATGAGCACGCACCACCAAACCTGGCCTTTGACGTGTGTACTGGGGACTGAATCTGGGTCTTCATGGTTGCATTATCAGCACTTTACCAACTGAACTATCTCCCCCCAGCCCTTGCTTGTTGTTCTGTAATAAATTGGTTGTCAGAACAACTAAGAGTAAAGCTAGAGAAAAATCTTTGGTTTAAGAAGCATCTGAAAAAAAACCCCAAACTCCAATAAAGTGAAAATATTTATTCCTAAAAGTCTGACACTGTTAATTATTTGTATGATTCCATATTAACACAGCACTGAAATTCCTTCACTTTAGATAATGCATAAATAAAACCCATCATTATACTGTATACTTTTCAGTTTTATTTGCTGACATATTTACAAACAACAATATTTCTCTGAAAAATTGTCATAAATGGTCGGGTTGAGTTACAGAGTAAAAAAGGTGTTGCCCCAGAAAACAATGCTGCTGCACTTTATAAATATTCTCACTTCTGAGGCAAACACATCAGCCTGTTAACACTCTTCCTCTCCATCAAAAGTCCACAGCCAACCATTTTTTCTTAGTAGTTTGTTCTGTACCTACTCTACCTGATACTTTACAGTGCTGTGTGCACAAAAATATGGTTAGAGCAAAAACTCTGCAAACTGACCACTGGTTGAAACCAAGACCCACTGGAGCCCACATTAAGAGGGTTATCTTTCCCCGTGTGCTAGTCATGGGACACTGGAGTGCGTGTCTGCCTCCTTCACTAGCTCTGAAGCATGTTGGAACTGTGATGGTGATCTTCACTGTCAACTTGATTAGACTTAGAAACACGCCTCTAGACATGTCTGTGCGAGCCTTTTCAAAGCTTTAGTGGAGAAAAAACCCACCCTCAATGTGGGCAGCACCATCCCATGGGCTGGGGTCCTGAACTGAATAAAAAGGGGACAGAGAAAGCAAGCCAAGGACCAGCATTTCTTTCCCTCCCTCCCTCCCTCTCTTTCTGCTCCTGTCTAAGAATCCAACAACCCAGTGTTCACGTTATTACTGCCAAGCCTCCCCTGCCATGCTGGACTGGAACTCTCAAACCAGGATCAGAACAAACCTTCTTCCCGAGACTGCTTTTGACAGGCATTCTGTCACTTCACAATGCCAACCATGGAGCTGAATGATCAGTCACATTACCCTACACACACACACACACACACACACACACACACACACACACACGGAGCTGAATGATCAGTCACATTACCCTACACACACACACACACACATTGAAAAGAACCTGGCTGTTATACTGATAATTTTTAATTGAATTCATCTCTGAGAAATAATTTTAGTATAGTACTCAAAGACAGAACTCACTTCTAAGAAGCATCACTCAAGTAAAGTTTTGATATAAGGAACAGAAGGGGGAATCTCTGTGAGTCTGAGGCCAGCCTGGTCTAGGAATACATATCTCAAAAGGTGTTGCCAGGAGAGACACAGTAAAACAAACACATACTGAAACATTTAATAGTACTTCAAAACATATTACATGATAGTTGTTATTTAGAAATATTTTTAAAAGCCCCTTTCTTCCTTCTTATTTTTGAGACAAGGTTGGCCCTGGGACCTTACTACACACACCATGATGCCTCAAACTCACAGCAATACTCCTGTCAAAACCTCCAGAGTTCTGGGATTAAACATACGAGCTACCACATCTTGTTTTAAAAAACAAACAAACAAACAACAAAAAAAAAACCCCTTTGCTTTAAAAACTTTTCTTCATAGCTTTTTTTTATTTTCTCTCTTTTTAAGAGATTTATTTTATGTGTATGAGTGTTTTGCCTGCATATACGTGCACCATGTGTATGTTTGGTGACTGAGGAGATCAGAAGAAGGTATCAGATCTCCTGGAACTAGAGGTACAGACCAGATGCAAGCCACTTTGGACTTGAAGCGCTGGGAACTAAACCAGACTCATTTGCAAGAGCAGTAAGTGCTCTTAACCATTGAGGCATCTCCTTAACTCCCACTTTTCAATTTCAATAGTGAAATTTTCAATTATGAAAATATATTATAATAACAAGAAAAAACCTTTACAAACTGTAATACATGTTTTCTATTTTTTAAGAATATTTTTTAAACTGTGCTCTTCAAAGATCCTTAGTATAAAGAAGCCTGGACTAGTGGACCACTGTCACAAAAACCTACATAAGTTTACAGGAAGTTAAGGAATAGTTGTATAAGTTTCCCTTTGGTTACTCATTCCCAAAATATATATTATTTCACCATACTTAAGCTACAACCATTTTTCTTTTATCTGAAACTTCAGTCTATTGATAACCTATCGAAATAAAATCTCTACACGTAAAATAAAATTAAAATCACTTTGGATAAGACAAAACAAAACCATCACAAATTTTGCCTTAAAAGTTGTATTTCAGAAAGATCGGAGTAAAATAGAATCTTCCCACTAGAACACGGCAGAAAAAAGTAATAATTGAAACTGGCCCTCTTTTAAACTTTTGATGGAATTATATAGATTTAATTTTTAATTAACATTTTAAAAGTGTTATCCTGAGGCTACTTACAATTTTTTTCTTTGACACTCACATTGGGAACCATTACCAAACCTGTCATAATGCCAGATAGCTGATGCCTGGTTGGCAAAACAAAAACTGAGTCATAGTGTTAATGCTTCATCCTTTAGACAGGAGAGTACAAAGCCATTTATTGTGCCCTGTCATTTCCATGAAAACAGAATAACTGGTTCAGCTATCTTTGCAAATCAAAGTTATCTGCTTCAACAAAATGTCAAAGACTTGAGGAAAAAGATCCATTACTGATATATCATTACCACAGTGGATCAAAAAGTAGAATACAGATGCATTTGAAGTCTTAACCCAAAAAGATGAGAATTGAGAGAAAGAAAACTGTGTAAGAGGCTCTCTTACATAAACAATGTCAACTTTTAGGTTCAAGCAGTAGTAAGGCATTGTTAATTAACCACAACAACAGGAAAAATTCAACAAGATCTTTCCCTCTGGTACCTTTTAAAAACAGCAACTTATGCTAATCCTCATAAATTTTCTAAAGTGGGTAGCTAAAGGTTATAAAAACTATATACAAGCTGGTTGTGATGGCACACACCTTTAATCCCAATACTCCTTAGGCAGAGACAGCACTTAGGAAGGAGAGGACAAGAGAGGCTATGGGGCTGGGTCATAAAACCTCAAGACTCACCCCAGTGATGCACTTCCTCTAATTCCATCTCTTAAAAGTCCCATAACCTTCCCAAAGCACACTACCAATAAGGGAACTTGTGCACAAATACATAAGCCTATGAGGGATATTACTCTTTAAACCATAGCAGTACCTGAGGAAGGACAGCCAAGGTTGACTTCTGGCCTGTACACTCATGCACATATACATACGTGTTCATCTGCATGCACACATACACTTTCACACACACACACACACACACACTTTCACACACACACACTAAATCAATAATGTGTTTTTTTCCTTTTTCGTAACTACTTAAAACTTAAAAAACAATATAATCTTTAAGGTAAACAATAAAAATAGAAGACTACCAACTTAGCTGAGTATATTGGCTTTCAAATTTTGGTCCTGTGTAACTAGGACTAACTACACTGTTAAAGCTGAGCATGGTTCCAGAGCAAAGTAGTCAGGGTTGACTGTCCTAGGCCTGTAATCTGATTACTGAAATGAATATTGGTCAACAGGTCACTTACAGAACTGGTTCAACCTGAACACAGACATCAAGAACTATGTAACAATTTAGAGTAAATCACTATAAGACCACATCATAAGGATTACTCAGTTATGTACAAGAAAACATAGAAGAAAAAACAATAGCCTAACTGCAATGAAAATATAGCCCATAAAAAAGGAAAATAATATAGACACATCACATAAGTCAACCTCTCCCTTAGTAAATAAAACCCAAAGGATACAGGATGAGATATATATGTACATGTGTATTTATATAAATATATGTGTGTGTATATGTATACTAATTGCTGTGCTGGGTGCTAGGAATATAAAAATCATAAAGTAATAATGCCCTTGGTGGTATAAATGCCCCTGTTACAGTATCACAGAAATATATAAACAAATAACTATACTTCCCAGCTAAGAAGCACATATAAGTGTCCTGGAGAATGTGCATAGAGTAAGCTGGCTGGTCAGAAAAGCCAGTTACATAGGCTGGAGTCTAGATAGGCAGTACAGTGAGCATTTTTAATAAGGTGAACAGCTTGCTGGGTGCTAAAAAGTAGAGTAGTAGGGATTATAAAACTACAGCGAAAGCTGGGAAGGCCAGTGTCAGGTAACAGAAGGTTTTACTCATGACACTAGAGTGCTAGAATATTACTTAACTTCTATAGTGAACTCATTTAAACTTTACAAGGAGAATTATATATGGTCAGACCTATTTGAGATGGATCATTTGGGGGAAAATGTGGACTATTGTAGGGAGCCAAGGAAATCCTGAGTGAGTGAAGTTCTGAGTGACTGTGTGTTGTTGACTTGGGCATGACTATCCCATAGCAAAACCCATGGGAAAAATCCAAACTTAACCCCTGGGGTGAGGCTCAGAGGAATGGCAAAGCCTTCCTAGGGATCCATGAGCAGATGATACTGTGTGCAAAAAATGTCCACCATAGATTTCTCCCCTGGATATTTACAGCCTGAAGACTGTTCCCCTACAGAGACTGCTCCTACTAAGATTAGCTAAAACTGTTGTCTTGATCCAGCTGTGTACCATAACCCGACTCCTTGTTAATCTGTATGTGGAACTAAGACAAGAACAGAAGAAAGGCACTAAGACTAGCACATAATAAGTTTAGTAACAATTCAATTAATATTGGCACTAGAAGCGGTATCATAGGAATCAGAGAAGCAGAAAATTAAGATTGGTAAAACAGGAAGTAGACTCAGGAAACATTAACCCTAAGAAGTCAACCAAAATTTGCAAAGGAAAAGCTGTGTTTCAAACTTCTCAAGTGTCTATCGAGAAGTGAACCAAACAATAAACAAAGTATATGAAGACAACTTTGAAAAATTAAAAAGAATGTATTGTCAATAGAAATGTTAACTATATCTTCTCCAAAAGAAAAACAATAGAATCATAGGCATGGTTTTAAATTATTTTGCTTTTTGGGGGGGCAAAGTCAGGGAGAGATGTCTCTGAGCTTCTTACTCAAAAGAAAAAAAATATTGGAACAGTCAATCAAGAGAGATTAAGATAACTCCATGATGAAATACAGAATGTGATCTCTTGTCTTCATGTGCATGGCAACTTTTGGGATGGTGGTGGTTGCTGCAAATGAATGCATGCATGAAGGAACACACACACAAATGAACAACCAAATGAATTCTGCCTCCTTTTTTTCTGAGCACGAGAGGAGCAACATTAAGGCTATATGATTTAACATAAGGCTATATGATTTAAGTGAAAACAAACGTATTATTTTGAAATTGCTGTTAACAAATGTTGCATTACTAATATGAAAAATAGGAGTCACATGAGGAAAAAATAACATAAATAATAGCAGCAATGGATGTAGGGTTCAGCTACAACCCAGAAGCCACCTTACTTTTCATGACAGGAAGTCAAGTTACTGCCTTATGGAGTGACATGAACTGACCACAGCTTGATGGGAAAGGTCTTTTCTGAGTTCAAGTAAACATGAGTGTCAACTGATTCTTTTCCTAGCTCCTGAAAACACACACACATTACATGGTTGTATCATCTTGTTACTGTTATTATGGAGCACATTCATAGTTCATACCTTAGAATTACTTTTTCTAAATACTATAAAAATAAATACAGATGATCCAGATCACAATGGTTCAAACTAGGGTTTTTCAACAGTACAGAAGTACTATCTACCATTCATTAGAAATCACACTTTGGATTTTGTTTCTTTCGCAGGCTAGTGATAGATAGGCAGTATACTCTCTTGATGCTGGGCAGAAGCAGAGGTAGTACATTCAGTTGAGACACGTCCAAGCCCCTCCTCCTGCATCACAGCTGTGCAAGGTATCCCCCCACAGGTCATGGGCTCCAAAAAGTCAGCTTATGCACCTGGGATGGATCCTGATCCTATTGCCAGGGGACCCCTTAAACAGATCAAATTACACAACTGTCTCGCTTATGCAGAGGGCCTAGTCTAGTCCCATGGAGGTTCCACAGCTGTTGGTCTAAAGTTCATGAGCTCAAACTAGCTTGGTTTGGTTGTCTCTGTAAGCTTCCCCATCATAATCTTGATGCCCCTTGTCATATAATCCCTCTTCTCTCTCTTCAACTGGACTCCTGAAGCTAACAACATAGATGCCCATCAACTCAAGAATGAATAAAGAAAATGTGGCACATATACACAATGGAGTACTATTCAGCAGTAAAAGACAATGACATCATGAAATTTGCAGACAAATGGATGGAACTAGAAAATATCCTGAGTGAGGTAACCCAGACTCAGAAGGACAAACATGGTATGTACTCACTCATAAGTGGATACTAGATGTAAAGCAAAGGATAACCAGACTACAACCCACAGCTCCAGAGAAGCTAGCTAACACGCAAGACTCTAAGAGGGATGGATGCATGGATCATTTGGGCTCTAACCAGTAAACATTACCTATTTTGCTAAATTTTAAATTCAAAGCTAAAATTAAGTCCACTTTTTGCTACCCTTTAAAAGAGACTAGAAAAAAAATTGTAGCAACTGTTGAGTTTGAATATTACAGGTAAGCTTTACATTATCATACTTTATTACTTAATTCTTAGTAAACAATGATACAAGAGTTCATTTAGAGGAGTTCCAGTTGGGCTTTTTGATTCAGTTAAGTATTCATTTCATGAGTTAATGTTGTAATGTTTTTAAAACATCCAAATTCTCTTTGAGCACAGTCCTTGTCTCAAGCCCCTGTGGTGTCACAAATTCCTGCAAATAAAAAGATTCAAAAATAAAAAAGGACAGTTATATTCTATTTCTTTTTTCTATGTTATTTTTTTCTAGTAGGAGGTTTTAAATGAGTTAATCAAACAAAAATATTTGCAGACAACTAGAATCACCCTTCAATAATGAACACTAAAATAAAGGCCTTAAAATTGCTATTTAAAGAACAGTGCAAGGAAACTGGAGGTCATTAACAATACAAAAAAACAAAAAACAAAAAAAAGTAAGGAAATAGACTTTACATTGAAAAATGAATAAAAACTGGAAAAGAGCCAAGCGAGCTAACAAAAGATGCCAATCTTACCAGAAGAAACTTGAACAGCAGGTTTATTTGAGTGCCGAAGTACAAACTGGCAGATCAAAAAGCATTGATGCTCATCATCAGTCAATCATTTTCTGGATATTACATAATTTTTAAAAACTTTAGAATTTTTAAACAAAGTATATTAAAAACAACTTTAATTTTCTGAATATTTCAGGCGATATTTTTATAATACAATATTTTATTGCTTAGGTCATTTAATTTATATTTTAGTTCATCTTGTTTCTATCAATTATTTCACAGTTGTTGCTGAAAATAACTGTCATACAAAAGAATAATGTATTAAATTGTCTGCTGCAGACCTGACGTATTTAGGCATGCTATCACAAAGTGCCAAATAATGAGACCAATACAGAAAACATGGACAGTTGTAGTTACTGCCGGACACTAAATGTTACATCCGCCACCTCCTACCTCCAAATTTATAAGCTGCAATCTAACTCCCAGTGTAACAGTATTAAAAGGTGATGTGCCCCCATAAATGAGATTAGCACCATTATGCAAGACCTCAGAAAGCTCCTTAGCCTTCCACCTGTAAGAACATAGCCCCCCCACCCACACACCCTCCAAAAAAGAAACTCTCCAGGCATCAAACTTGCTAGAGCTTGTTGACCTTGGACTTCTCATCCACTAAAAGTGTGAGACCTGCATGTGGCAGGATCTATTCAGTTTATTTCTTTATTTTAACAATATCCTTAGTTACCTAAAATAATTAGATAACAACATCATACAGAAACATTGAGAGGTTAAACAAGAAATTAATAAAAAAATAGTTATCAAGGATGGAGATTATAAGTGAGGCAGAGGGTAAAAACAGAAAACAGACGCAAAGTATATATAACCATAAAACAAATGTTTTATATTTTAAAGAAAATAAAACTACATATAATGGCTCAGCAGGTAAATGCTTCCTGTGAAAGTCTGATAACTAAAGGTGGGAGGAGAAATTCAACTCCATAAAGTTGTCCTCTGACCACTACATGCACATCATGGCACACTAGCGTCCACATTCACACATCAGACACATGCAATATGGAAAGAAGGTCAGAGTTAGCAATCTCCGACGGAATAATCGAAAGCCATAAAGAGATGAACTGGAAACACAGGTCAGTGGTAAAGCGCTTGTCTAGGGTGTGTAAAGCCCTTGGTTCACTCCCCAGCACCACAAACGGTTTGTTCAAGTTGGTAGCACATACATGTAATCCAACAGAGAGAGGAAGAGGATCCTTCCTCACTGACCTCAACAAGGAAATTTCCTCAGTTATATAGAACTCTAGGGTATGTTGGGCTTCAGAGTGGTCCTGTATCAAAACAAAACATCATCTTGCATTAAATTATTCCCTAGAGATTACTTCTTAAATTCAAAGGGAAAAGATATTTATTATATTTTACTAAAGATGAAACATTAAGGTAAGGCTTACAGTGAGACAATCAGACTGTAATTTTGATCTGATACAACATAAAGTTTACAACATTGTCATGGTGTATTATTTTTTTAAAGTTATTTTATGTCATATATATGGATGTTTTCCTGCTAGAGGCCAGAAGAGGGTGTCAGATCTCCTAGAACTGGAGTTACAGTTGTGAGCCACCATGTAGGTACTAAAAACAGAACTCAGAGTCTCAGCAGGAGCAGTCAGTGCTCTTAACCACTGAGCCATCGCCCCAGCCCCCATGATGTACTCTTGACAAAAACTTCTGATCTGAATATAGCATTCAACTTTTAAATACATGTTCCAGAGTGTATAAATTATAAAGAACAGAGGAACAAGATAAACAACCAAGAAAACTACAACCAAACTAAGAAAAAACCAAACAGAATTTAGAAAATGGCTGTCAAGAAATCAGTAATTCCCTCAAAAGAAAAAAAGGGTGTGTTCTGCATGTGTCAAGATATTCTAGAATAAGAGAATAAAGAGGTGGCTGTTGCAGAATATTTGTTAAACAAATGCAACACATCTTTGCAGAGTTAAAGTATGTAAAGATGTGTAGTATTTGTTTATGTTGCAGAATATTTGTTTAACTATGTAAAGATGTGTTGTATTTGTTTAATTATGTAAGATATGTTGCTGTTTTACCCTGCCTACCTAAGGCATCTGATTGGTCTAATAAAAAGCTGAATGGCCAATAGCGAGTGAGGAGGTATAGGTGGAACTTCCAGGCAGGAAGAGTAAGTAGGAGGAGGAATTTAGGTTTAAGTAAGAAAGAGATTCCAGGAAGACGTCAGGGGCCAGCCAAACAGACACAGAGGAAGCAGGAAAGTAGGACATACAGAATGAAAGTAAGATTAAAAGCCCCAAGGCAAAAAAAAAAAAATGTAGACGACTAGAAGCAAGTTAAATTAAGTAAAAAGAGTTAGTGGAACAAGCCTAAGCTAAAGCCAAGCATTCATAATTAACAGTAAGTCTCTGTGTCTTTATTTGGGAGCTGGCTGGTGGCCCAGAGAAAATGCCAATTACAGGTGGCAATGTATATGTACACACATCCCTTTGAGAGAATTATGGTAACTGAATATTAATTTTGGGTAGTAGATAATATTATAAAACTATTGTCAATTTTCTGAGGTTTGACAGTGGTATAACAGAAAACACTAAAATTTTAGGGTGAATCGTCACACAATTTGCAATTTACTTTGAAACTACTTGGTGAAACACATTCAGGAGTAAATACAGAATCTGAGTGGGCATATTGGAATTTTTATAAGAAGAAACTGAAGATATAGAAATCCTTAGTTAATGGTAACAAATTCTAGCAATACATACCTAATAGGTTACATATTATATAGAAAGACTTCAATGCCTATACCGTTATCCTCTGCCATTCTGTCAATTAGGATTCAATTGTACATATTTTTATTTATTTCAGTCAGAAGCATAAAAGAGTAGTGAGCAATGTCTCCTTATGATAATAAAGTGTCTTCTCCAGAGTTCTGGGTTTTCTCAATAGGCAAAATATTGTCTTACAGGAGACTGCCCGTTTGACCTTAGCCCAGGCTAACGTAAATGAATTTGTACTAAAGCATGAATATCAGGTTGTCTAAACTCTGCACTTAGCACTAAGTTTTGTCTTCACTGTTTCTTTTACTCAATTTTATTTTTGACTAATTTATAATAATTGTACATATTTATGGGTACTATGTAATGCTCTCATTAATGGATATTGTATAAAGGTCAAGTCAGGTTAATCAGTACATCCATGATCTTAAATATTAACCATTCCTTTCTTGGGTGAATATTAAAAATCCTCTCTTCTAGCTATTTTAAAATTTATAATGTGCTGTTAAAATGTATTCTACTGTGCAGTAAGAATATCAAAACTTGACTCCTCTGGCCTAAGCTTAAAATTGTATCCACAGACCAACTTCTTCCCATCCCCATATTTCCCATAGCCTCTAGAAATCACTGCTTTATTCTCAACTTCTTTAAAATTTGTATTATTTATTTATATACATATAATGTGTGTATGCATATGTATACATGTATACCTGTGTGCATGTGTGTGTG
>CABHPQ010153523.1:0-18313 GCA_902168405.1 Peromyscus aztecus | reverse complement strand
ATTAATATAAGATATAAGAACAGTTAGCAAGAAGCCTGCCACGGCCATACAGTTTGTAAGCAATATAAGTCTCTGTGTTTACTTGGTTGGGTCTGAGTGGCTGTGGGACTGGCAGGTGAGAGAGATTTATCCTGACCGTGGGCCAGGCAGGAAAACTCTAGCTACAAGCACCTCCATGCCTGGCATATAAAACTACATTTATGTGGGAGGCTGAGGCAGGAGGATCAGAAGCTTGATTGACATCAGCCCAGGTTACACAGCGAGTTCCAGGCAGTATTTTTAACAAGGATAACCTTTCACAAAGGAATTCCTATAGTAAATTCAGCTCAGGAGAGAAAATATCACCTCTGCAATGCCATGTTTTGTGCCTATGACACAGAGTGGCCCGTCTGGAGACCTTTCCTCAGCTACCCATGGGGAAGGGCTCACAGCAAAGAGCCAAGACTGCTAAGAGGAGGGACTCCAGGCTCCTTCATCTCTTACTCCCATCTGACAGGGCTTCACGGCTGAGACGTGACACTGACAGTGAGTCACTGTGATTCGGGTTCTTCCAGCAGACTCCCCAAACAGCATGAAGGCAGCTTTGTTCTCTGACTGAGTGCATAAGGGTGGATCACCTAGTTTTTGGGTGATGTAAGGGAAAGGAACTGAAGGTGTGCGCATGCCAGGCAGGTGCAACAGCCTCAGTTCTGGTTTTTAAGACGGGGTCTCAGTATGTAGGTAACCCAGGCTGGCCTTGAACTCATGACCCTCCTGCCCCTACCTCCCAGGTGCTAGAAGTATAGATGTGAACCACCATGCCTCACTGGAATTTTCCTTCAGGTTGCTGGGTAACACTGACATTAGGAAACAGTCACAGATTTATTAGTGCTGTCCTCCAAGCCTAACAGCCATCGTCTTCATCAGAGAAGCTGTGACTACTTTCCAGAGACCCTCAAGGTCAGGCCTGTTGGCACTACCTAATAGGAGGGGGCAGGGTTCCTGGACCCTCACCTGGGGTCCCAGCTGCTCTATCCTGCACCTCTCAGCTAGCTGTATTTAATTCTGCCCTAACTGTAGGTGGTCTAGGGAGAGGCTAGTGTATTGAGTATGGAGGGCTAGAGGAAGCAGTGTGGGGGGAGGGGATTCATCTATGCCTCTACAGACAAGCCATTGTCCATGGCAGGTGAGACTGTTCAGTGCTGTGTCTCCTTTGGGGTCACCATGCTCTGTGCCTGAGCCCAGGAAGCTCCCTGCCTGGGAAGCTGGACCTCGGAGTCATCCTTTAGTTGTCATGTACATGCTGCCTCACAAGACACAGAATAACCTGGCTATTCCCGAGGCACCCTTGTGAACAGCACAGCAGGAAGGTCTTCAAAGGACACTACCAGTACTTCACCAAGAAGTGTTTCTGGAAGAAGTCCCAACTCCTTAAAGTCTCCCAACAGGTATTTAATATCTGCCTGTAACTTTACAGGCAGCTGCAGCTGTTGGGGTGTTCAGAAGATACCAGGGAAAGCGGCCTTAGTGTGCTGCTGAGAGCGTCCACTGAATGTCCCACCTTCCACCTGCAAGGCAAATACTCACTGCACACTTTTCGAGGCATCAGCAACGGACACAGTGCTGTCATGGCTGACCCAGGCCAGGCGACTCCCACTGGCAGAGAAGCTGACCCCATGCACCCAGCCGCCGGTCCCACTGCCACCGAACTCAGACATCAGCTGACCAAAAGGCATCTTGCTGCCCCAGGGCGTGCTGGCTGGCTTCTCATCCACCTCTTTGATGTAGGCAGAAAACACTCTGTTGTTCAAAACATAGGAAATGAAGAAAAAACAAATGAAAATGTGTGACTATGGGGCTGGAGAGATGGCTCAGAGGTTAAGAGCACTGGCTGCTCTTCCAGAGGACCTGAGTTCAATTCCCAGAAACCACATGGTGGCTCATAACTGTCTATAGTGGGATCTGATGCCCTCTTCTGGCCTGCAGGCAAACATGCAGACAGAACACTGTATACATAATAAATAAATACAACCTTTAAAAAATGTGTGAATATAGAAAAGGGTCACTGGCAGCTACCGGAAGGCAATGCAGAACAGAGGAGTTGGCCTGAAAAGGAGCAAAGCACGATGGGCAGATCCACAAGCGGCTCCAGACACAGAAGGGCTGGGGGCCTGATAAGCACATGTGAGGAGCTGCTGCTGTCGCTCCACGTCACTGTACTCACAGCAGAGCACCCTTTCTGCCTCCTACAGCACCATCCTCAGCACACGCAAGAGGCCCACAGTCAGTGGCAGGAGAGGAAACTGCCCAAAAGAGCCAGACATCAACTCAGTGAAAGACAGATGAGTTGGTAAGCTGAGCAGCGCACACCTCTAATCTCAGCACTCAGGAGGCAGAGGCAGGAGGATCTCTTCAAGTTCAAGGCCAGTCAGGATTACATAGTAAGTCTATGTCTCCCAAAAGGGGGCAGGGGGAGTTGGGGAGCCAGGGAGATAGCCCATCAATGAAGTGCCTGTGAACAAGCATGAGAACGTAGTTCGGATCCTCATCACCCAAATAAAAACTGGGTATGGCAGCGTGCATCTGTAACCCAAGCACTGAACAGGACAGAGACAGTCCTGGAGGCTCACTAGCCAGGCGGACACAGAAAACACCAGCGCAGTGAGAGACCCTGTCTCAAAAACTACGGTGGGGAGAGAGAGGACAGTAAAAAGCTGACTCTTGTCTCCACACAGGCACCCACATGCACACATGCATACACCACACAGAGATAAATAGATCGGATCTTTCACAGCCGATGTCCTCAGTCTCTTTCCAACTCCGCCTCTAGTTCCCTACAGCTGTATGTAATGTGCTTTAGCCCAGACTTAGGAAGGGGAGGGACAAAGAACAGCTGGAATCTGCCTTCTAGTCTCTTTTGACCCCTCTTGTCTTTAGAAAATCTCTAAGCCTGTGTGGTGGTGCAGGCCCATAACTCCAACCCTTGGGAGGCTAAGGCAGAAGACCAGAAGTCCAAGGTCGCCTAGCTAGGTGGGGGAAACTGAACCTCAAGACTCCCTAAAGAACTCTGGTCCCCTAAGCCCAACTCCAGATGACAGTGGCAGCTGAGGCGCTAGAAGGGTAAGGCGACAGTAAGGGGAGAGTGTGAACGTTTGGGGGGGTGTTGTAGGCACCTGCCAATACCACCAGACAGTACCATCTTGCCTTGTTTTCCAAGGGAGCTAGGATGACTGGATAAATAATAGATCACAAACTCCTGAACAAAAGGCCCCGAAGACTACCATAACTCCATCTTTTTTTCCTTCATAGGTTTTTCTTTATTTGCAGTGCTGAGGATTGAACATGTCAGGCAAGTGCTCTACCACTGAGCTACACCTCCAGGCCCTCACACCGGGGCATTCCAGGCAAACACTCTGCCGCTGAGCCATAGCTCCAAGTTCCCAATGAGGGATTCTAGGCAAGCACTCTACCACTGAGCCACACCAGCCCTAGTTTTTGTTTTGTAATTAAACCCTGTATTCCTAAATATAAATTCAAGTTTTCTGGAAATTTTTCACATAGGTACTGAACGTGGGTGTGTGTCTCAACTCTGCCGCCAAAGAGTCAAACACAAAACAGTAATTATTTGCTCTTCCTTTTACTAAGGGGAAAAAGCCCTGATGAAGAACAACTTTTAATCTTTTTCTTTTACTTTTTTTTTTTTTTTTTTTTTTTTAAAAACAGGGTTTCTCTGTATAACAGCCCTGACTGTCCTGGATCTCGCTCTGTAGACCAGGCTGGCCTCGAACTCACAGAGATCCGCCTGGATCTGCCTCCCGAGTGCTGGGATTAAAGGTGTGCGCCACCACGCCCGGCTTGTAGTATGAGTCTTAGATCTCTCAGCAGTGTGGTCGTGCTCCCTCTAGCCTGGAACTGGAAAGGACAGTGCAGGAACGGCTGGCAGGACACCGTGCAGTGACATCTGGCTAATCTCAGGTTCCTCGGCAGCCTGCAGTCTGGGGTCTGGGAACGACAGGCTGGCAGGCGTGAAGGTGCACGCTTGTAATTCCAGCACGGGGGAAGGCAAGGGAGGGTGGTGAGCTCCAGACCAACCTGGGCTACTCAAGTCCATGTTTCAAACATCTTGTCCCATCAAAAACCAAGGAATGGACTGGAGAGATGGCCCAGGGGTGAAGAGCACTTGCTGCTCTTGCTGCAGAGGACTGGAGCTGGGTTCCCAGCACCTGTATAAGGGGCTCACAACTGCCTGTAACTCTAGCTGCTGAGGAATCTTTCATCTTCTCCTGGCCTCTGCCAGACACACATACATATATGCATACACATACATAAAATAAATCTATTTTTTAAAAAGACTGAGAACGACAGGCTGTGAGAGATAGACAGATGGACACTCCTGCACTTGGAACTACTGATACTCTGTCTAAAAAGCACTGGTCCGGCCGACCTGTTGTGCCAGCCAACCTGCTGCAGCTCCCGCACACCCCAGGGCAAGCCCATCATATCCTTTGCTCCTTGTTCTTTCAATCACTGTGCATCAGTTCACTAGCTCACCAGGTTTTTTTCTTTCCTCTCTCCCTCCCTCTCTCTCTCCCGAGATGGGGTCTCATATAGCCCAAGCTGGCTTCAAACTCACTATGTAGCTAAGGATGACCACGAACTTCTTCTGATCTCCCTGCCTCTACATCCAGAGTGCAGGGGTCACAGGCGTGCAGCATCATGCCTGGCTTACACAGTGCTGGGGGATGGGACCCAGACCTTTGTGCAAGCTATGCAAGCACTCTACCTGCTGAGCCACACTCCGCCCTCAGCTCCTTTTCTAGACCCCAAGTTCCCTTCATTACTGAGTTCCTCACAGTGCTGCTGCAGAACCTTGCAAAGAAAGGAACCCTACGGATGTGCCAAAGCCGAACAACAGGCAGCTCAAGTCTCGTGCTTACTGATCCCCACCTGCATTTGAAGTCACACGAGCCTGCAGCCAGCAAAACATTGTTGGGATGCCAGTCCAAGCTGAGGACTGTGGAGCGAATCGGCTTCTTAATGTGCTTGCTCACCCACCTAAGAAAAGAGGAAAACTAGTTTACATTGTCCTTACAAACAAAAAACGGTAACATTTTCCAAGCCATTCCAATAAACTCAATTCAAATCAAAACTAAACTACAAATTTATAAATATAGTCTAAATTCTGGAATCCACAAGAAATGTTAGCTACATTTTTTGAAGTAAGTCCTCTAAGTACAATTATCTTTAATGTTCTAATGATTTCTCTGATGTCCTTTGATGTACAGATGTATACTTGAGTCCTTTCTTTTTCTTTTCTTTTTTTTTTTTTAGTTTTTTTTTGAGACAGGGTTTCTCTGTCGTCCTGGAACTCACTCTGTAGACCAGGCTGTCCTCGAACTCACAGAGATCTGCCTGCCTCTGCCTCCCAAGTGCTGGGATTAAAGGCGAGCGCCACCATTGCCCGGCATGTGAGTCCTTTCTTATGGACTGCCTACAAAACACAGTTGCTCCTAATGAAGGGGGGTCCATATGCTTGCCCTTTGTTAGATAGGAGCTTGCTATACAAAGTTCAGACTGACCTTGAACTTGCTACGTAGCTCAGACTTGTCTCAAATTCCTGAATGCTAGGATTACAGGTGTGTGCACCCCACCTGGCCTGAGGCAACTTCACTAAATAGACAGTTCATTTTCAAAGACCACATCTGAGACCTCAGTAAGGTCTAATTTACCTACATAGAGGACAATCTCTCAATGAACGCAAAGAGTAAACAGTTACTGTGTTGAAGCTCAGCCAGGAGGAAATGTTTCCTATGTAAATTAAGAAAAGTCAGGGGCAGGAAAGGGAAGAATGGAAATAAAGGGATGAAGGAAGGGAGGAAGTAACAGAAGAAAGGAAGTAGGAGAATAAGGAAGGGAAGGAGAGGAGAGGAAAAAGGAAGATTAAAAGAAAAGGTGTGGGAACTAAGTCGTGTGCACAGGAGGAACATTTACTCAGGGAGGAATTCAGAGGGAGAAACCACTCTCTGGCCCAGAAATGGGCCACTGCAGCTAAGCACAGAGCCTCACCAGGGTCCCAAGAGCACAGTCATCCAAGCATGGATTACACAGAGAGGAACAAGAGGGCGCAGCATTGCTCACCAGTCATTTTCAGACTCAAAGTAACAAACAGAGATGAGCCGGGCCCCACTGCCCACAGCAAACTTGTTCTCCAGTGGGGACCACTTCACAAAAGTGGCTGCGCGGTTAATCCTCAGGATCACCAGGGTAGGCTTCCAGATGCCATCCTTCTGACTCCAGACGTAGGCGTTTCGGTCTGCCCCACAAGTGACGATGCGGTCGCTCTTAGGAGCCCAGTCAATACCTGCAAGTGAGGCCAATGACAAGGGACTGGGCTACTGACAGTGAGAGCCGGACATGGGGAACAGTGGCCTTGCTGGTTTCCTCCCACGCTTCTCCCTTCTACAGCTATCACACCACACAAAACCAAGGCTGTTTCTCTCCCAGGTGTCTGGGAGGACTCAGGATCCTTAGGAAGCCAGCCAGAACAGAACTGGGGATTTTTGTGTTTTCTTTGGGGACAGGGTGTCAAGAAGTCCAGACTGGCCTGGAATTCACTATGAAGCTGAGGATACTGTTAAACTCCCCATCCTTCTGCCGCCTAGTGTTGGATTATTGGTGCCACCATGCCTAGCTGCTGCTGCTTCTTTTTTTTAAAAATCACTTAAGATTTCTATAATGAGGGTGGAGGGAAGGGGGGGGAACTGCAGTCAGGATATAAAATAAATGAAAATTTAATTAATTTAAAAAATGATAAAAAGATTTCTATAATAAAATAGTTTTGGGTTTGCTTTGTTGTTGCACACGTCTTTGCACACGTTCCCGTGTGCCTGTGGAGGCCTGTCATCGGGTGTCTTTCTTGATCATTCGCCACCTTTATTTACTGAGCAGGATCTCACCAAACTCAGAGCTCATCAGTCCCTGCTAGTCTAGCTACTTAGCTTGTGCCGGAGAGCCTGACTCTTTCCTCAGCAGCCTGTCCAGCATTCTGTGGGTTCTGAGGATCTCAATGCCAGTCCTTACACTTCCTCCACTGAGCTGCCTTCTCAGTCCATGGAAATAATCTCAAGGAGTAGCTGAGCAGCCAGGTGTGGTGCACATGACTTTAATCCCAGCACACAGCAGGAAAAGACAGGCAGATTTCTATGAGTTCAAGCCCAGCTTGCTCTATATCAAGAGTTCCAGGTCATCCAGGGCATGAAACCTTGTCGTGCCCCCCCACCCTGCCCTCCAAAAGAAGTAGTGGTGATCAAGTAGTTAACCCTGAGGAATAAACTCAGAGAACACGCCAGAACTCTGCCATATGCTACACCCTCTTCTATGAAGTGCTGACAGGCTTTTCCAGAATGTCAGGGCCCCCCACCCCTACCCAACCCGAATATTTATGGTCTGAGAGAACACTGTTAATCCTAGAGTCTGTTAGAGGTATATTCAGACTTTTCCAAGTTCTTCAGATCTAAAAGATGCCATCAGAAAATGGGTCCAAGTTCAAAGGACCTCAAAAGACGTAGGGAGAAAAGTTATGAATATTTAAAAATTTTTGAGGGGAAGGAAGAAAAGGTACTGTCATCTTTGTCTTTTCTCATGTAAAACCTTTCCTAATGCTAAAATTCAGACTGAGATGAGTGTCCTTATTCGTAGGCATAAAGCCATTGGTAATGGAACCTAAATGGGTCAAACAGAAACAACGCCATGGAGAGAACGGCCAACAATGCTGGCTTTGATGACGTGACGTGGTTAGGAACCCTGATGGGGACACTGGACACCTTCTCTGTGTCAGTGCAAGTGCATGTGCAGGGAGGCTAGAGGTCAACTTTGGGCATCTTCCTCTACTTCCTCGTATTTTGTTGAAACAGGATCTCTCCCTCCCTGAACCTGAAGCTCACTGTTTCCTTAAGACCGCCTCGCTGGCTGGGGATCTGCCTGCTGAGCCCACTTCCCAAGCCCTTGGATTACATGTGCATTCAGCCATGCCTGGCTTTTGGGGATTCAAACTCATGTGTTTATGCTGTAGTGGCAGGTACTTATCTACTGAGCCATCTCTCCAGCCCTAATGCTGAAGAACTTCAAAAAATACAGAAGGTAAAAAAAAAAAAAAGCAAAAAGTTGTTTTTTGTTTGTTTTTCTGATCTGGGCAAGAATATCTTTAAGCTAATCAGTATATGACAGTCTCAGGTAGCCCAGGCTGGCCTCAAACTTCCTTATTATATCTCAGGATGACCTTGAAATCCTGGTCCTCCTGCCTCCACCTTCCAAGTGCTCCATCTCTCAGAAAGAATGACCAAACACAGGAGCAATAAGCGATGAATGGTTCAGTGGTTTCAGGACAGTTTCATATCAAAGACATGTCCTGGACGTATGAGCACATACATACTTGCTGAACACGCCTAGATGATGTCAGAGCAAGTTACAAATGGTCTTCTGGAGAAGCAGAGAAGACCACACACAAGAGGACTTCATCCCTTTCCCTAGTCCTGTATCCCTTTTAAGTGTTCTGGTAGAAAGATAAAGATATTTCCTGAGCTGGGCAGTGGTGGCACACGCATTTAATCCCAGCACTTGGGAGGCAGAGGCAGGTGGATGTTTGTGAGTTCAAGGCTAGCCTGGTCTACAGAGCGAGATCCAGGACAGGCGCAAAGCTACACAGAGAAACCCTGTCTCGGAAAACAAACAAACAAACAAAAAGATATTTCCTGATACAGGAGAATCTGTTAACTGTAGGGGAAGGTAATCTGGGTGTTTGCTGTATCACTCCTGCTTCAGTTGTAACAACTTTGATTACATCTATTTAGAGTGTGTGCATGTGGGCTTGTGCTGTCACGGCACACTTCTGGAGGTCAGATGACCAGTGGGGGGGGTTAGTTCTCTTCTTCCTAGTGGGTCCCCAGGACTGAACTTGTGGCAACAGATGCTTTTACCTTCCAAGGCATCTCACTGGCCTCATTCAGTATTTTGGAAAGCTGTCCTGGCTCCTAAAACAACACAAAGGAAGGCGTGTCCCACAGGAAAAAGTTAGCCTCAAATTTCCTTGGTGCTCACACTCACAGGGCCTAGCTCTGGCTTTCCTGGCTCATCCCACGTGCAGAGCAGGTTCAGTGCTCTCCATACTCTACCAGAGTGCTGTGTACCACTTGGGCCACAAGAAGCATATAATGATTACAATTACTATTTTTTTCCTCTCTCAAATTTTCTATAAAGAACAACTTAGCTAAGTGCCTTTAATTCCAGGACTCAGGAGGCAGAGGTAGGCAGATCTCTGTAGGTTCAAGACCAGCCTGGTCTTTACAGTGAGTTCCAAGACAGCCAGGGCTACATAGAGAGACCCTGTCTCAAAGAACCTGAGAAAAAAAGGAAGGAAGGAAGGAAGGAAGGAAGGAAGGAAGGAAGGAAGGAAGAAAGGGAAAAGAAAAGAAGGGAAGGAAGAGAGAAAACTCGAAATTCAAAGGCCCACTTAATTTGATGAGGCTCTTCACTTACACAGGAGAGCACTCTGTTTAAAAACAGCACACTGAATCAGCAGCTGCATTACCTGTGATGTGTCCGTTATGTTCCTTCAGCTCATGAGCTTTCATCCACTGGCCCCCATTCTTCTTGTAGATGTGTACTTCATGATTATTGGGGCTCAGGGCGATCTCTGGGGAAAGAAGTCAGCAAACTGTTAACACTTTGCCGTGCGTTGTTATTATCTGCAGCACTGGAGTTTGAACACAGAGAATCATAACTGCAAGGATCTACCACTGAGCTAGGTCCCAGCCTCTTCTTTTTTTTTTTCATAGAAAGAGTCTCACTCAGTAGTGCAAGAAAGTCCTGAACTCCTGCATCAGATTTCCAAGTGGTGGGATTTCAGGCATGAACTACCACAATTAGCCAAAATGCAAAATTTTTGTGCATTATGTTGGTACTCAAAAAATTTTGGGTAAGCATTTCAATTTATGATTTTTCATATTAAGAAAACTCAATCTGGGGCTGGAGAGATGGCTCAGCAGTTAAGGGCACTGACTGCTCTTCCAGAGGTCCTGAACCTCAATCTGAGCCAGGCAGTGGTGGCACTCACCTTTAATCCCAGCACTCAGGAAGCAGAGGCAGGTGGATCTGAGTTCAAGGTCAGCCTGGTCTACAGAGTGAGTTCCAGGACAGCCTGGGCTACACAGAGAAAGCCTGTCTCAAAAAAACCAAAACATAGAAAACTCAATCTGAAATTTGAAATTAGACAAAATGACTAGGGTATTACTCAATAAATACCACTGATTTATATATTTTAAAAGGATGAATTTTATATTTTTTCATGAGACTGAAATATGTGAATCCTAAAAATGCCTGTATGTGAGACATACCAAAAGTACTAAAAAAGGAAGCTGGCTAAACAGCACTCGGGAGGCAGAGGCAGGCGGATCTCTGAGTTCGAGGCCAGCCTGGGCTACAGAGTGAGTTCCAGGAAAGGCACAAGGATACACAGAGAAACCCTATCTCGAAAAACAAAAACAAAAACAAAAAGGGGGGGGTGAGGATATAGCTCTGTGATAAAATATTTGTCTAGCATTGGAGAGACCTTGGGGTCAATGTTGTTACACACACAGAGAAGCAAAATGAGGGGCTGGAGATAGCTCAGATGGTATGTGCTTGCCGTATAAGCAGGAGGACCTGAGTTCGATCCTCCAAATCCCTGTAAAAGCTGGGTGTAGCAGCTATATGTTGTTATTATTATAGACATATGTCATATTATAGACATATAAGGTTATATGTCTATAACCTCAGTACCGCAGTGGGGGTGGGGCAGAAATGGGACACCTGGAACTCAATGGCCACTGGCAGGCCAGCCTATCCAAACTAAAGTGCTCCAAGTTCACTGACAGACCCTGTCTCAAAAAAAGGGTGGTGAGGTGCACCACCTCTGGTCTCCACACGCCCCCGCGCCCCCCGCCCCAAGTAGCATAAGATTCAAAACACACTTACGGGTACGATCCCTATTCCAGGCATGACAGGTGATTGGCTCTAGCAGAAACTGATGCAGAGACATGATTCTTAAGTGGTCTCAAAAGTCAGAAAGCTGTAATAAGCAACAGGAAAGAAAACACCTAAAATGTCACGCTACAAAGTGTGTAAGTTGTCGGAGGAACCCAAACTATTTGGGGATAAATTCAATACAGACCTCCTATTAGAAAAGACTCAGTCTCAAAATTAATCCCGTAACCAGAACCAGCACGGTAACCACCAGTGTAGAATCTATTCTCAAGGGTCATCAACAGACTCTCAAACTACAGGTTAAAGATTGTGACGGAGTGGGTGGGATATTCAGTCTCAAACTACCACTCTACACAGGACTTACTAATTACAATAGAAACATGCCTTCACAAAAAAGAAATCTGGTAGTCATCATCTTGACCAAGTGATCAAACCTGGAACTACAAACAGGCACAGAGCAATCTAACCCAACAGTCCTCCTGGAACATGAAAACAATGATTTAATTTGTCATCCACACCAGGATATTTGCAAGAACAAAACAGATGAGGTGGAAAGGACTGGGGATATATGTAGCTCAAAGGAATAGTGCTTGCCTAGAATGTGGAAGGCCCTGGGTTCAATCCCCATCAAAGAAAGAAGGAAGAAGAATGGGGGCTGAAGAGATGGCTCAGCGATTAGGAGTACCTATTGCTATTTGAGGGGACCCAAGTTAAGTCCCAGCACCCACAATGAGTAGCTCACAACAACCTGTAACTCTAGCGCCAGGGGATCTGATATCCTCTTCCGAGTTCCACAGGCACCTGCACTCACAAGGACATACCCCCCCTCCCCGAGACATACAAATAATTTTAAAATGAAAATAAACCTGAGCAAGTGTGGTGGCACACACCCTTAGTCCTAGCACTCAGAAGGCAGAGGCAAGAAGAACTCTGGGAGTTCAAGGCTAGCCTGATCTACATAGTGAATTCCAGGACAGCCTGGGCTACAGAGTAAGACTCTGCCTTAAAAGAAAGTCAGTCAGTCAGCGGTATAACAAGAACTTACAGGACCATCCTAGATAAATCTTGGAAGACGATCAACTCAGCTATGAAGCTATGAAGTAAATATGCCAAACATATTTACTCTAAATCCAATCGAGATCTAGATCTCATTTTCAGTTTATAGGTGTTAAAGGGGAAAGGAGTAGTTAAGCAACACCAAGAAATTAAGTCAAAACTGATGGCAGTCTTCAGAGATGCTTAGAGGTTAAAGCACTTGCTGTACAAGCCAGATGACCTGAGTTCTGATCCCCCAAACCCTCAGGAAAGCTGGAAACAGAAGCTCATGCCTCTGTGGTCCCAGTGATCCTACAGGGAGATAGGAGGTGGAGGCAGGAGACTCTTCAGAAGGCCTCTGTCTCAAACAAGGTAGAAGGTGAGGACTGACACCCTAGGCTGTCCTTTGACTTCCGGGCTTGCCTTGGCACATTCCCATGCACACACACACACACACACACACACACACACACACACACACACACAAACACATACTCACACACTCACTCACTCACTTTGTCTCTCTATTAAAAATCCCAGAGATGCCCATTAGAGAACAACTTGCCCAGATTATTTTAAAAGGCAACATGGACAGGTATGGTAGCAACTAGCTGCAATCCCAACACTTGGAGGGCAGAAGGAAGAGTCTGTACTAGATTTCAAAAGAGCCATGAAAACCAAATTTCATAAGACAGTTGATTATAATTGGTACATTTAAAAATAACCGTAAAAGACATGTGTTGTATAACAAATTTGAATTTGAGCTCAATTATTATATAACAGCATGAAATTATTTTAATTTCCTAGCTATGATAATTGTATTGCCTTAGGTAAGAACAAGTCTTAGCCATTAAGAGATAAAGTGATCATGTATTTGGGATGAAATGTCTTTTCTTCTCACTACGTAGCCTTGGCTGCCTGGAAGTCACTCTGTAGACCAGGCTGGCCTCAGACTCACATAGATCCTCCTGCCTCTGCCTCCTAAATACTGTGATTAATGAAAAATGTGGCATGGAAAAGAAACACTCTGATCAAGGAACCCAAAGGTCAGAAAATTTAAAACGTCCGACATCTCTCTTCAACTGACACACTCTACTCAAGAATGAAGGTATTTGCTGGATGTGGTGGTGCACATCTGTAAAGCCAACACTTTGGAGGTGGAGACAAAAAGATCAGGAATTCAATGTCATCCTCAGCTACACAGCAACTACAAGGTCAGCTTGAGCTACATGAGACTGTCTCAAAAAGCCAAAGGAAAAAAAGAGAAAAGAGTGAACTATTTATTTATTACATTTTCCTTTTCATGTTCTAGAAAGCAAACTGCAACTCATAAAGAACCTTTGACTTTCACCCCAACTAATTAACTTATTTTCTTTAAACAGGTTTTTCACATTTTAAAATTGTGTGTGTATGTGTATGTGCGTATGTGCGTGCGTGCGTGCGTGCCTGTCTGTCTGTCTGGGTGGGTTTATACACCCAAGTGCAGTGTCTGCAGAAGCCAGAAGAGGGTGTTGGATCCTCTGGAGTTGGAGTTACAGGCAGTTATGAGTTGACTGATATGGTCCTAGGAACCAAATGTGGTATTCTACAAGAGCAGTGTGCACTCTTAAATGCTGAGCCATCCCTCTAGCTCCTTATTTACTTATTTTTTGGGTGCAAAGTAAAGAACTCAGCACTTTGCATATGTTAGGGCTTACTTAGAAATTACCACCCCCCAAAAAAATTATTGAATTCAAGTGAGACGGCTTAATTTACTTTTAAAAACAAACTTTCAGCTGGGTATGGTAGTGCATGCCTTTACTCCTGGCACTGAAGAGGCAAAAGCAGTTGGATTTTATGAGTTCTAGGCCAGCCTGACCTACATACTGAGTTCCAAGTCAGTCAAGGTTACACAGTAAGACTCTAACTCTAAATAAATAAACAAACTTTCAAGATGGCATATACCTGGAATCTCAGCACTCAGAGGACAGAGGCAGGAGGCTCACTACCAGTCAGAATTACACGGTGAAATCTTGTCTCAGAAAAAACAACCAAGGGCTGTAAGATGGATGACCTAGTGAGCAAAGGTGCTTGGTGCCAAGTCTAAGACCTGAGTTCGGTGCCTAGAACCCACATGGCAGGAGAGAACCAAGCTGTACTCCGACCTCCACATATGTACTATGGCACTGTGCACCCACACTCATACATACACAAAAATAAATGTGTGTGTATGTGTGTCCCAAGCAAACAAAAGACTTCCAGATGCACAACTTGTTTCTCTCTTGTTTCTGGTATCTGATATGCTTACTCCAATTCTGTCACATATTAAACTCAAAATAACATCTTGTGGGGGCAGGAGAGAGATAAAGTTCAGTGGTTAGGAGCACTTGCTGCTCCCCTGGGCAGTGGTGGTGCACGCCTCTTGTCCCAGCCTTGGGGAGGCAGAGGCAGGTGGATCTCTGTGAGTTCGAGGCCAGCCTGGTCTACAAAGCGAGTTCCAGGACAACCAGTGCTGTCACACCAAGAAACTCTGTCTCAAAAACACACACAAAAAAGTGCACTTGCTGTTCTTCCAGAGGACAAGAGTTAAGTTCCCAACATCCATGTCAGGCAGTTTACATCTCTGTTTAACTCCAGTTCCAAGGGATGTGACACCTCTTTGGCCTCTACAGGCGCGCACACGCCTACACACACACACACACACACACACACACACACAAAATCTTTTTAAAGCAGTTTGTTACAAATATTACTAACTATAAGCAATTAGCGTAAGAATCCAAATCTGGTAAGCTCACTTGTTAACTGAACAAAACTGGTTTGTAAGATAATAAGTTGGATATCCACATGTAATAGGGGCACCTATTTCATGAATAGCTGAACTACACAAGTGCAGATAAAGACTTTCTCATTCTCCTATTCAGTCTTCTACCCATACAGAAAAGTTTCCAAGAGAAGTGAATAGTCAGCCACACAACAGCAGAATTACTTCTACAACCACATTTCTAACTTTGTTATATCAGTCAGGTTCTATAATTGAATATACATTCAGACATGTCTGTTGAGGAATATTACTTTAAATATGAAAAGGCTTGTTACATTTGTTTATGCTGCATTTGTTTAACTGTGTAAAGATGTGTTACATTTGTTTGTGCTGCATTTGTTTCATTATGTAAAGATGTGTTGCTGTTTCACCTTGCCTGCCTAAGGCACCTGATTGGTCTAATAAAGAGCTGAACAGCCAATAGTTAGGCAGGAGAGGGATAGGTGGGGCTAACAGGCAGAGAGAATAAATAGGAGGAGGAATCTAGGCTCAAGAGGAGAAAGAACGAGGGGGAGAGAGAGGGAGGAAGCAAAGAGTAGGACGTACTGAATGAAAGAAACGTAAAAAGCCCTGAGGCAAAATGCAGGTGAAGAGAAACAGGTCAAATTAAGCTATAAGAGCTAGTGGGACAAGCCTAAACTAAGGCCAAGCATTCATAATTAATAAGTCTCTGTGTCATGATTTGGGGCTGGCGGTCCCAGATCTGCTACACATGTCTTTCCTTTATAATCATCTGGCTGTTTTAAGCCTGAATTCTGTACCAAGTAAAATAAACCTTCATGCATATGTTGATAATTCTAATCTCTAAACTGTGGTGATATTTAAGCCATGTTTGACCTTACAAGGCTCCAGAGGAAAAAGGGGAACACTACAGGTGGTGACATGAACTTAACAAGTTTTCCCGGGGAATTAAGGAGGCAGAGGCAGAAGGATTTCTGTGAGTTCCAGGACAACCAGTACTAAGACCCTATCTCAAACAAAACAAACAAAACCCAGGCTTCTGTTGTCCATGTCTAGCACTGAGACATGAAAAGGACTGAAGAAACAGGGTGACTCCATAGGTTCCCACTCTCTTCAATTGCCACTGAGTATATATAGTCTTTTCTTCCTGTGGTGCTGGTGAGCCAACCTATGCATCGTGCACAACACGACAGTGCTCTACCAATTCGACTATAATCCCAGCTTTTTTGTTGTTTGCTTGTTTTTCGAGACAGGGTTTTCTCTGTGTAGTTTTGGTGCCTGTCCTAGATCTCGCTCTGTAAACCAGGCTGGCCTCGAACTCACAGAGATCCGCCTGGCTCTGCCTCCCGAGTGCTGGGACTAAAGGCGTGCAACACCACCACCCGGCTCTAATCCCAGCTTTTAAAGTATGGTTAGCCATGGGCTCTGGAGACAAGGAGACCTGAGTTGGAATCTTGGCTTTGACACATACATAATGAGATGCTGGGCAAGTCACTTTTCATCTATAACACAGGTCTCCAAGTGACATCACAAGACTAATGTCAGGAGGATTAAATGAGATAGCACATAAAACCATCCCCAAACTGATCTCAGTAGGTTAGTTCTCTGGTCTTTTTGGTTGTAAGCCTAGCCTTTAATGGTGGAGGCATCTCGGTAGCCCGGTAAATTAGTTCTCTTTCTTCCTCTGACACAAAGCTTTGGGCCACCCCAGAAGGATACTCTGAACTTGGAAACATTGATGACATATGTTCATTTCTTGGTCCCACTCCACTGGAGCTTGACAAATTCACGTAAGTAGGAATTTCCGTTCCCTGTTAGGGTCGATTTCAAGTCTGTGATTCATCTAGTTTCTAATCTCTCTCATTACCCAACCCAGCAACATCAGGTACTCCAACAAGGTCACCACACCCTACCAATGTTCGGACAGGCTCACTCCAAATTCCAGCTTCATCAGACCATTCTACACTTCCTGTACCAAATTTGTTTTGACATTGCACTAGATATTTAGATCAAAACACTGTCCCTCATTCCTCCAAAGGAGTTTGCAGTTTCCAAAAGGATCCCCCAGTTGGGTACAGCAGATAAACTGGAGAAGGCCTCCAGATACTCTGTGGTAGGAAGCAGCCAGCAAGACTTGCTCTAATGGGGCAAACACCCCAAACCGATAAATTCTAGAGACTTGAAATCCTAAGACCAACAAGAAAACAAAAAGAGTAAATGAAATTGTCCGGGCATGGTGGCACACACCTTTAATTCCAGCACCTGGGGAGGCAGAACCAGGCGAATCTCTGTGAGTTCAAGGCCAGCCTGGTCTACAAAGAGCATTCCAAGACAGCCAGGGCAGTTACACAGTGAAAAACCCTCTCTCAAAAAACCAAAATAAATGAATAAATAAACGAAGTTGATAAAAGAGGGTCCAACCTAGTCATTTCAGTAAATTGGGCAAGTAGACAGGAGAGAGACTCCCAAGCCACAGCATGGCAACAGATGGCTTTATATTCAGAGATCCTAAGCTACAATTTAAGTGCCTACCATGTTCCCAACAGTGTTAAGTATTTGAATGGGGCCAGAAACATAAATAAATCATAGTCTTCAAGACCGAGGAAAGAGAGAAGAAAGGAAAGGAAGGTAGATACTAGTAGAATGTCTAAGAAGCATTAGTAATGGCTATTATTTATTTTCTTATTATTTGAGCAGCTATTCTGGGCCAGGCAACTTAAGCAAACGAACTCTCTTGAACCTAATAAAAGCCAAGTAGGCTAGGAATCTTCTTCCTGCAGCTGGGGAAACCGAGGCACCAAGAAGCAACCTTCCCAGGGTCACCCGACCAAGTGGCAGAGTCAAATGAGAACTCTGGAGGTCCCACATAAAGGACTCTCTGCAGTGAAGAGGGGGGCAACTTGGACGGGGTTGGGAGGAGGGTGGGCGGAACAGCGGAATCTTAAGGTTACTCGGAAAGATGGCTTTTCTCTTGTTGGGGAGGGTCCCGCAGTAACTGACGGATCGTAGGTTGCTCTAGGCAACATCCTAGACGTTGAAGAGATGAACAGATACTCGTGACAAAGCCATCGAGGGGGAGATCGGCCGGTCTAAACCAATTTTACAGATGGTGGCAAATGATCACAGTAGGGGGGCAAATGGTACTGTGGGGGTGTCGGAGGCCAAGCTGTCTATTCTCTCACCCAAGACGGAGGGCAGCTGGAGAGCGTTCAGAAACGCCGGCTCTGTGTGTGGGGGACACCAGGGACTCGGGGGTCACCACGGAGAACGGACATCCCGGCCCCCTCAGCCGGAGACCCCGCGCCGAAGCGCCCCGGGCCCGCCGCCCCCGCGCCCCATTGAAGATGCAAGAAATGGGGGCGACCCGGGCCAGGCGCTCGGCCCTGCGGCCCCTTACCTGGGGTCGGGGCGGTCCGGAGGGCCGGAGCGGACGATTCGCGGACTCTGGTCAGTCGACGCGAACAGGCTCCGGCGGGCGCGGACGGAGGAGGGAGGCCCAGAGGGAGCGGCTGACAG
>CABHPQ010153522.1:434-14404 GCA_902168405.1 Peromyscus aztecus | reverse complement strand
CCACAAACTGTCAGGGAGAGAAGAGGGAAATTAATATGCACTTAGAATTTGCCACTCATGTCTGTTTTAGACAGTTGTGGGAAGGACAGTCATTAGATTACTATTTATTGATCACCTACTGTGTTAGGGAATGCTCTAAAACAGGGAAACAAAAAGGCCTTCGTTATGGATAACAGAAGAGGAGAAAAAATAATAAAGCAAATAAAATGTGTAGTTTGATTGAGTAGAGAAGAATGCAGTCCAAAGTGGTCAAAGACCATGCCAAGATAGTAACTATTGGGCAAAGATTTGAGGAAGGTAGAGATGTCTGGGAAAATTTAGGCAGAGGGCCTAAGATGGGGAGAGCGAGTGGATACAGGGTACTGCTGGAGCATGAGAAATGGGAGTTTGCTAATGAGGAAGATACAAGAGAGAAGGAAACATGGAGAGGGGATGGTCTGGAAGGGATGGGATAACCAGGGCCAACTTTCCAAGGCTAAAGTTGGGCTACAGATGATGAGAGGTACTCTGCTCACCCCCTTAGAGATGGGGATCACTGGGCTGGGTCAGGTGAGCAGGAAGAAGTTCTAAATGCAAAGCTTGTCCCTTCCCTCTCACCCCTCAGTTCAGGCTGTGGCTGCTCCAAGTTCTCACCTGCTGTTGAGCTCACCCAGTCATTTGTTCTCTGCAGTAGAGGCTATGGATCATTCCAGAAAGAGATGAAGGTGGTTGCCACCTCTAGATATTTGCACTTTACTAGGTCCTTCAGAAGAAGACTGGGCCCATCTATTTTGGTCCTCAAGACCCCACAGAGCCTTATTTGGTACCTAAGCTGAAAGCCACCCCTTACAGGAATGTCTCACTGGTTTTAGGGATCCCACGTACCTAACTTTCTCCTCTCCTGCTTTATTTAGTCTTTTTTTTTTTTTCCTTCTTTGTGTGAGTATTTTGCCTCTATGTATGTATGTGAACCATGTTGAGCACCTGGTGCCCATAGATGTCAGAGTTTGGTTGTGAACCACCATGAGGGTTTTGGGAACTGAACCAAGGTCCCCTGCAAGAGCAGCTAGTGCTCTTTACTGATGAGCCATCTCTGCAGCCCCATTATTTAGGTTTTTTTTTTTTTTTGTTAGTGTTTAAGTGTCATAAGGGTGAAGACTTGTCCACCAACACCCGAGGGGACTTGGCATATAGTGGGCACTAAATATTTGTTGCATAAATTAAGTTACTTTGAGTTGGCTGAGATAATACAATTCCATTTTGATTCTTCCATATTTATCTCAAGCCAATTATGGGCCAGCCATATGCTCAACTTGTTTCAATATACAGTAGGAAAAACTAGTCCCTGAGAAGGTGGTAGTGTGAAGACATGTCCTCCCGAAGAGCTCAGGGATTTCTCCTTAACCTATGTGCCCCAGTGGCTTGGACAATGCTGGCAAAACAACCATCCTCAAGAAGTTCAACGGGGAAGATGTGGACACCATCTCCCCAACACTGGGCTTCAACATCAAGACCCTAGAGCACCGGGGGTGAGTAGGGTCACTGCGGGCCACTGTGGGACTGGGGGAAAGCAGGGAGGGCAGGACCAGCCTGACCTTCATCGCCCCTTCCTTCCCAGATTCAAACTGAACATCTGGGATGTGGGTGGCCAGAAGTCTCTGCGCTCCTACTGGCGGAACTACTTTGAGAGCACAGACGGCCTCATCTGGGTGGTGGACAGCGCCGACCGCCAGCGCATGCAGGACTGTCAGCGTGAGCTGCAGAGCCTGCTGGTGGAGGAGGTGTGCCCTGGGCTTCCAAATGCGCCATGATTGGTCTGGACGCTTGGGGAGGGAGGAGTGAAGTCATTCCTTCACTGGGCCCTGGGCTGAGACCTGGACTCACATCTCTTTGGTTGTACTGATTCAACACCCTGAGTGAATCTGCAGGAGCTGCCTCAGGACCAGGGCAGGGGCGAAGCTCAGGGAGTCAGTGAAACTTGCATAGGAATCTAACTGCGCTGTGTGGCTTTAGGAAGACACATAATCTCCCTGAGCCTCAACTTCCACATTCCTAAAATTGTAATTAGGCTAATCTTGACTTTGGTGTCTGAACCAAAACACCTTTTTTTGTTTTGTTGACACGGAGTTTTACTCTGAATCTCAGGCTGGCCTAAACTGGCAGAGGCTAACCTTGAACGGCTGATCCACCTGCCTCTACTTCCCAAATAATAGGATTACCGGTGTGTGCCGCCACACTCCTTCATTATTAGCTATTTGTTTTGGCAGGGTGGTTTTTTTTTTTTTTTTTTTTTTGAGGGAGTGGTGAGATCAGGTTTCTCTATGTAGCCCAGGCTGGCTCCATCCTTCTTTACCACCTGAGTACAAGGATTACAGTTGGGCACCACTAAGCCATGCTCAGGAATTGCTATTATCTTAAACTACAAGTTTTATTTGAATACTGCCATTTCTCCATTAATGTGCTCTGTCTGTCCCAGGACTTGAATCATGTTGCCACATTTCAGTTAGTTGAAGGCCAGGGCACTTTTGAGAGGGTAAGAGGGAACTGCTAATGTCTGTGCAGAAACCACAGGAATGCATGGGACTGTCAGACTAACAGACACACACCACCAGTATGAGTGCAGCCCCTTCTGGAGTATTGAACAAGTCTAGAGAGGTCACTGTTGACAGAGGCTGAGCCAAGGCCCAGCCAGGTTAGGCCCATAAGTTAGATTCCTCTTTGCACATGGAGAGGTTCTGGTTGCAAACACACCAAGGCGATTAAGTAGAGAAAGGCCAACAGGGAAGTCTACTGGGAGTACAATTTAAGGATTCTGTGAGCTGGGAGGAGGGGCAGGTGGTTATATCACCAAGTCCCCAGGGCAGCCCAGGCATGCTTATGCTTTCTGCACAGAGCCAGAGCTACAGAGGGCTCAGGGGTCACTGTGACCAACACCCTCCCCCGATCATGGGAGAGATGCCCACTGGGTGGTAGCTAGCATCAGCAGCTCTGTCCACTTTGCCTACCCCACCTGGGGCTCCCCAACAACCATGGAGTCCTGCTCTTGACCCTGCATGCTGACCACTAACCCCCATGGCTTGGAGAGAAAGGATCAGGCTGTACACTAAGCCTCCCAACCCCCAACCTGTTTTCTCTTTCCCCAGCGCCTGGCTGGAGCAACCCTCCTCATCTTTGCCAACAAGCAGGACCTGCCTGGAGCACTGTCCTCTAATGCCATTCAGGAGGTGAGTCAGGCCCTGGTGCAGGCTCACTGAGAAAAATGGAAAGGTCTTTAGTGCTTTATTATTTTTAATTGTATTTATTTTTGTTTTTTGGAACTGGGTTTCACAGCCCTAGCAGGCCTCAGACTTACTAGAAGCTGAGGATGCCCAGGAATGTTCATCTTCCTGCCTCCACCTGGAGAGTCCTTGGGATTAAGGCATGCACCACAATGTCAGTTTCTGTAGTGCTGGTGATTGTTCCCAGAGCCTTGTGCATGCTAGGCAAGCACTTCTAACTGAGCCACATCCCTAGGCCCAGTCTTTTTGTTGTTGTTGTTTTGTTTTTTGTTTTTGTTTTGTTTTGTTTTTTTGAGACAGGGTTTCTCTGTGTAGTTTTGGTGCCTGTCCTAGATCTCGCTCTGTAGACTAGACTGGCCTCGAACTCACAGAGATCCTCCTGGCTCTGCCTCCCGAGTGCTGGGATTAAAGGCGTATGCCACCACCACCCAACCCCCCCCACCCCGGCAGTCTTTTTTATTTACTTTTGAGACAGGGTTCCTGTAGCCTAGGCTAGCCTGGAACACACTGTGTAGGCCAGGCTGGTCTCAAACTCAACAGCAGTCCTCCTGCCTGAAACTTCAAGCATGCACCTCCATGCCTGGCTAATAATTGGTTTTAAAAGCACTTATCAGCTCCTGCTGTGTGGCAAGCCCTAGGCAGGGTACCCGGAATTTGATGATTAATAAGGTAGTGTGGCCCCAGTCTAGGCGAAGGCAGACCTGCAAGTAGATCATTTCACAGGGGTCTAGCAGCCCGCCTGCAGTGAGTGCTTCCCACTGCGATGCTGCCTGCATGGATTCACGGTTCCTTCTTCCTTTACAACAGTCTCGTGAGGCAGAAATGACTGTCTCTACACAAAGGACGCAGGGGACTCAGAGAGGTTAAGTGACCTCCCCAGTGTCACACAGTAGGTGAACAAGCCAAGACTGTTCCTCAGGTTGGCCTAGCCCTGGACTCATAGCTGCACCTTAACTGATACTCTAGCAGGTTTAGAATCTTGATTTTTGTCTATTTGAGACAGGTCTCACGTAACCCCTGCCTCCACCACCCGTGTACTGTATCGTAGGTGTGCACCACCACAGCTGGCTTTAGAATCTTTCTGCCACCTTTAACTGGCTATATGGTGTGGAATTCATCCTTGGTAAAATGGACCACATCATCCCTGGATCAGGAGGCCTTAGCAAGAGACAGATGACCTCTGTGGTTCCTGCAAAATGCCTGGCTCCTAGCAGACACTCAGCAGCCCATGTTGACTTTATGTCACCGAGGGGTGGCACTGGCGTACAGCTGGAGTTGCCCACTGGGTGACTGGGAAAGGACAGGTTAAGGCCTGCTGGTTCCACCAGTCCTTTCTGTCCCCAGGCCCTGGACCTGGCCTCCATCCGCAGCCACCACTGGCGCATCCAGGGCTGCAGTGCCGTCACCGGGGAGGACCTGCTGCCTGGCATCGACTGGCTCCTCGATGACATTTCCAGTCGCGTCTTTACTGCCGACTGAGCTTCTTCAGTGTCCCCAGCTCACTGTCCAGGCCCCTCCCCTCATCAGACACCAGCTTTGGGGGACAGGCACCAGCTGGCCAGACTAACACTCCCAACCCCGCCGTGATCTGCTGCTGCTACTGCTACCCACTGCTGCACACCCTCTAGGCCAGGGCTGTCACCCTGGCTCCCAAAGTGGCCTCCAGCTGCCATGCCAAAAGGAAAGTCTGAACTGGGAGGGACTACCTGCTGCTACCAAGGTCCTAGGTGTCGCCTCTGTCCAGCAGTGAGAATAAAACATTCCTTTCCCAGTTCCTGGCTGAGCAATTTGTGTTTCACTGACTTTAGCCCTCACCTGGAATGCTTGAGTCCAGAGGGGACAGATGGGGCAGAGGTATAACTGATTTTTCAAAGGACCGTGCAGAGCATGGACGCTCAGGACAGGGCTAGCTGGTTCCACCTGCAAGAGACAAACCAGGCTTCCTGGAGGTTACATTAAAACAGGGAATCGGGGAAGAGAAAGGTTTGAGAAGAAGGGTTGGAATTCCCTAGAGGAACACCTGCCTTCATCAATATAAATTACAAGAAAAACAAAACAAAACAGACTCCTCCCCACCCAGCCTGGGGCTCACAGATAGTTTAAATTCAGTTCCTAGCTTGCCAGTGCAACCAGGAAAACTTGTGCAGCGGGCAGCTTGCACAGCCATAGGACGGATCAGGCAGGTTCCTAACGGATTGGGGGGTTCAGGGAGTGGAAGATGGGCAGCTGTATCAGTTGGGGATGACAGCTAGCAGGACCTCAGCTGCCCAGCCAGACTGTCGCCAGCCGCTGATGGCTCTCTACCAAGGGCTACCCACAGCCCAGTGCAGGCTCAGCCCTGTTCCACAGACTTAAGTACCCCTCCCATGGGGCAAGCTGAGCCTCTGGAAGGGAAGTGGCTGGGACCTGACCCAGTCACCTGGAACCTCCATCCCGCCACCTCTTGTGTAAGTCCAGATCCTACCATCTTGTGTTGTTACCCAGGCTTGAAAGTGGAATGCCCAGGGCAGAGACTGGCCTGTTTGTCCAGGGGTCCTGCCACTCTCAAGGTCCTGATGCCACCAAGCCCAGTGGCCTGTGTCCTAGGGTGTAGGGCAGTTACCTAACGGGAAGTGATGACACACTGAACTAGAGCCTCACCCATGCCACCTCCAGAGAGGAAGAGGCCTGAGCAAAACCTGGGTCCTCAGGAAGCAGGGGACACAGGCATCAGAACAGAAACTGTCCTCCAGACAGACCTTGGGTGGAATTGCCAAGAAATTTAAAGAGCCTTCCTCATCCAGGCTCAGCTCTCCCAAGACAGGTTCTCTCCCCACCCCCTCCTTTTCCCTCCTCTCCCATCTTCCTAAAATATATATATCTTCTTTAAATTTTCTCTTTTTTTCAGATGGAGTCCCTCTGTGTAACCCAGGCTGTACTGGAACTCATGATCTGCCTCAGTCTTCCCAGCACCGGGATTACAGGTTTACACCACCACTCCAAGCACAGCTTTCTTTGTGCTGATTAAATTGCACACCAGGACATCTAGGAACATACTCTTGTCACAGACTCTGCAGAAAGTCACCCCAGTGCCGGCCTTCTTAGGCCTCGAGCAAGCAGGAAGAAGTGAATTAGACTTAGAGACCAGAAAACAGCAAGGCTGTGTTCATCAAGGGACTGTGAGAAGAAAGCAAGGGCTGAGGTGGAACCCTCCCCTCACAGTCAACAGGTGGGAAACATGGGGCACAAAGCCACTGCTACCTTGTCCTGCTTCTTCTGCCGGCATGTGGGGCATCTGGTGCACCTCGAGATCTGTACAGAGCCAGGGACTGCACCGCTGTAGATAAAAGAGCTTAGCAAGGGTAGGGAGAAGGCAAGGGAGTCGGGAGCTAGGCATAGTGGAGCACACCTGCAATCCCAGCCTTGGAGTAGAGGCAGGAGGCCAGCTACACTGTGTGTGTGTGTGTGTGTGTGTGTGTGTGTGTGTGTGTGTGTGGTGTGTTGGGGTTTTTTTGTTTGGAGATAAGGTCTCACTTCTTCACTAGGTAACCCGGGCTGGCTTGGAACTTGCTATGTAGACCAAGATGGCCTCCTTGAATGCAGAGATCAGCCCATCTCTGCCTCCTGAGTGCTGGGATTAAAGGCCACCACACCTCACCCCTTTCCTCTCCAAACTTACTTTCAAGATTTATTTTATATTCTTGTGTGTGTGTGTGCGCGCGCCATGTGTGTCTAAGGAGACCAGAAGAGGATGTTGGAGCCTCTGGAGCTGCAGTTACAGGCAGTTGTGAGCTGCCAGGCATGGGTGCTGGGTTTTGAACTCTGGTCTCCTAGAGGAGTAGCAAGCACTCTTTAATCACTGAATCTTATCTCCAGTCCCTTAGCAATCCCTTCTGCTCCCAAGATGAGTGGCTTAGTAGGATCCATTCTGTTAATGGCAGCTAGTCATCTCCTATCAAGTGCTAAGCCAATGAGAGCATTCACACCCCCATCCCCTTCAAATTCCCAAGCACTACCAGTGTCAGTCACAAGTCAGCCTGAGGTGGGTACCTCTGTGTGTATTGGGGGGTAGGGGTGATGGACCAGTGTGCTGCACTGCCTCCTCATTCTGAGCACCAGTGATGGTCACAAGGGATTTGCTACTCTACTTTTCATAGGAGCATATCACTGGTGACAGTGGACTCACCATCAGCTTTCTGTTTAACCAAGTTTTGGGACTTTTCCCACCTCAGCAGCCTTATGGTGGTTTAAATAAGAATGGCCTCCATAGGCTCATATATTTGAATGCTTAGTTGTGGTGGTATTGTGTTCCCCGAAATATTGTGGACCCTAATAAACTTACCTGGGGTCAGAGACAGAACAGCCACAATATTAAACATAGAGGATAGACAGTGGTAGCACACGCCTTTAATCCTAGCATTCCAGAGGCAGAAATCCATGTGTTCAAGGATACAGCCAAGCATGGTGACTCACGCCTTTAATCCCAGAAAGCAAGCCTTTAATCCCAGGAAGTGGTGGTAGAAAGCAGAAAGGTATATAAGGCGTGAGGACCAGAAACTAGAGGCATTTGGCCTGGTTAAGCATTTTGGCCTGGTTAAGCATTCAGGCTTTTGAGCAGCAATTCAGCTGAGACCCATTCTGGATGAGGACTCAGAGGCCTCCAGTCTGAGGAAGCAAGACCAGCTGAGGATCTGGTGAGGTGAGGTAGCTGTGGCTTGTTCTGTCTCTCTGATCTTCCAGTTCACCCCGATACCTGGCTCCAGGTTTGATTTTATTAATAAGAACTTTTAAGATTCATGCTACACTTAGTCATCAGGGAGTGGCACTATTTGAAAAGGATTGGAAGGTGTGGCCTTGGAGGAAGTGTGTTACTGGGGGTGGGCTTTGAGGTTTCAAAAGGCCATGCCAAGCCCAATGTCTCTCTCTTCCTGTTGCCTGTGGATCCAGATGTAGAACTCTCAGCTACTTCTCCAGCACCATGTCTGCCTGCACACTACCATGCTCCCCACCATGGTAATAATGGACTAAACCTCTGAACTGTAAGCAAGTCCCAATTAAATACTTTTTTTTTTTTTTAAATAAGAGTTGCCATAGTCCACCGGGCGGTGGTGGCGCACGCCTTTAATCCCAGCACTCGGGAGGCAGAGGCAGGTGGATCTCTGTGAGTTCGAGGCCAGCCTGGTCTCCCAAGTGAGTTCCAGGAAAGGCGCAAAGCTACACAGAGAAACTCTGTCTCAAAAAAAAACAAAAAAAAAACCCCCAAAAAAAGAGTTGCCATAGTCATAGTGTCTCTTCACAACAATAGAACACTGACTAAGACAAGCCTCCTTAGATTTTTTGTTTTGTTTTGTTTTTTTCAAGACAGGGTCTCCCATATAGCCCTGGCTGTCATGGAACTCCTTCTGTAGACCAGGCTGGCCTAGCATTCACAGAGATCCACCTGCCTCTGGGATTAAAGGTGTGCGCCACTTTGCCCGCATCTCCTCAGACTTCTCAATGGTTATTTTATCTACTCTTTCCCATTTGAAGATGGGATTTCTGGTAGTGGTGTAATATGCTGGAATCTACATGTCTAGTGCTAACACTGTTTATAAATCTTCTTCACAAATTTGGGCTCCACCATACCAGTGTTCTGCCAGCACGCCCCTTGATCTGCTCCACTACAGCAGATACTGTTACAAGTACATGAAAAACTGGGCTCAAGCAGTTAAGGAAGGGAAATGTGGTGATGCCTGTAATGAGACCTTTCCTGTCCTGCCAGCCAGCTCCCAAATAATGACATGAAGACTTATTATTAATTATGAAAGCGTGGCGTATAGCTCAAGCTTGTTCCTAACTAGCTCTTATAACTTAAATTAACCCGTTTATATTAATCTATGGTCTATCATGTGGCGTTACCTCTCTTCCATCTTGTACCTCCTGTTTCCTCTCCATGTCTCCTGGCTTCTCCTGAATACCTAGATTCCTCCTCCTCCTCTTCCTCTCTCTCCCTGGAAATCCCACCTATACTTCCTGCCTAGTTATTGGCCATTCAGCTTTTTATTACACCAATCACAGCAATACATCTTCACACAGTGTACAAATGTCCCACAGCATCTCCCCCTTTTTGTCTAAATAAAAAGGAAAGGTTTTAACTCTAAAACAGTAAAACTATATACAATAAGTACAATTATTATGTAAGAATTATGTTTACAATGTTTAGTCCATATGTATTTGGCAAATTCAAAGAAAGTACTGTATTATCTATCCTATTTTAGGGAGTCCAAAGTTTTATACCTAAACCATTTTCTATCATAACTTGAATAACTATCCTAAAAATACCTTTTATACCTAAAAATATCATCTTAGATAAACAACTTGAGCTTTTATGTTTTACAACCTTATAAACTTTACATCTCGCCTGGCAGCAGTGGTGCACACCTTTAATCCCAGCACTGGGAGGCAGAGGCAGGCGGATCTCTGTGAGTTCGAGGCCAGCCTAGTCTACAGAGCAAGATCCAGGACAGGCTCCAAAGCTACAGAGAAACCCTGTCTTGGAAAAAAAAAACAAAAACAAAACCCAAAAACAAACAAACAAACAAAAAAACACTTTACATCTCTTATGTAAAATTTTTTTCTGAATTTGCTAATAAGAAAAACTGTTCAATTTTCAATCCCCATCAGAGATCCAAGGATACAATATTACCTAAGTAAACAGGAAGTGCAGAGCAAGCAACTTCCAAACTATAGAAATGACAGACATCTGGTTGCCTGGACAGTCACCCCAAGGTTCCTCTGCAATGCTGGGGCATCTATCTTTGGCCTACAAGCCTAGAACATCTGACAGACTTTTCTGTGAAGGGGGTGTTGAAGGACTGTCCTACCTTGTCTTGGCAAAGTTCAGCAGTTGCTTTCTTTTGTGTCCTGCTTATCCAATTTGGACAGCAACTGTCAGCAGTCAAACAAGGGCAGTTTCTTGCATAGTAGCTAACTATGCCACAATAAAAGCAAACTCCAGCCAGGTGGTGGTGGTGCATGCCTTTAATCCCAGCACCCAGGAGGCAGAGCCAGGTGGATCTCTGTGAGTTTGAGGCCAGCCTGGGCTACACACTGAGTTCCAGGAAAGGCTCCAAAGCTACACAGAGAAACCCTGTCTCAAAAAACCAAGCAAAAAAAATAAAAAAGCAAACGCCATACGAAGGTTCTTCGATGCCCATCATCCTTTTTAGAAGTAGATTAATGTTGCCAGGAGCAGAAGCAGCTCACTGTCATGAAAAGCCTTATGTTATTAAAACATCTTAAATGCATTTCTGTAGGTCTCTGAAGTGTTTGACAACTGTCTATCTAAAATATATCTCTGTATGACTTTGAAAATATACCTAATATGACTATAAGTTTGACTGTTATAAATGACTACTAACCTGGGTTTCTTAATTATTCTAAAAGGTTTATAATAATAGCATTTAAGGACTAGAACTTTATTTTTTTATTTTTATTTATTTATTTTTTTTTTTGGTTTTTTCGAGACAGGGTTTCTCTGTGTAGCTTTGCGCCTTTCCTGGAGCTCACTTGGTAGACCAGGCTGGCCTCGAACTCACAGAGATCCGCCTGGCTCTGCCTCCTGAGTGCTGGGATTAAAGGTGTGCGCCACCACCGCCCGGCAACTTTATATTTTTTAAATGAGCTGCATAGGTACAATACCTTAAACAAGAATCGAAACATATACAATATAACAAAAATAACCTTAAATTTGTATCATTATACAAAAATATCTTTTTTTGGTTTTAAAGATTTATTTATTTATTACATATACAGTATTCTGTGTGCATGTATGCTTGCAGGCCAGAAAGGGGACCAGATCTCATTACGGATGGTTGTGAGCCACCATGTGGTTGCTGGGAATTGAACTCAGGACCCCTGGAAAAACAGCCAGTGCTCTTAACCACTGAGCCATCTCTCCAGCGCCCCCCCCCCAAAATATCTTAAATAAGAGTAGAAACATATATAGAGTATTCTCTAACAAAATAACCTTAAATTTGTATCAATATACAAAAATACATACCAATGTAAAATATTTGAGATTAATATTTTCTTTTTAGTTAAAAGTAGATTCAAGGGCTGAAGAGATGGCTCAGTGGTTAAGAGCACTGACTGCTTTCCCAGCGGACCCGGGTTCAATTCCCAGCACCCATATGACAGCTCACAACTGTCTGTAACTCTAATTCCAGGGGATCCATCACCCTCACATAGACATACATGCAAGCAAAAATACTAACACTAAACTAAAAAAAAAAAAGGAGATTCAATAATCTATCCTCTTATCCTATCATTCCTACATCTCCCCTTTTTCTTTTCAGAAAGAGATCCTTGAATCCAACCTCCCTTACTTAGTTTCCTCTCTTACCATGACCAGTAACAACTTGTAACCAACCCTCCTAAATGATGACAAACATTCATAACCCACCGAATGACCAAAAATGTGAGCATTGTGTTCTCTAGACTGTTGCCTGGGGGGCGGGGTGACAGCATCTTTAGGGGACTCTGAGAAAATGGGGATAATGGTCAAGTCCTGGGAGAGCTAGCTGTATTATTTTTGTTTAGTCTCTGTGTGATGGGAAAGCATAGCGCCCATCTGAAGTCCTGGCTGGAGTAGTGCATGAAGCTAGACTAGCTCAGCTAGCAGCTTTGAAGTTGTTCTGGATGCAGATTTTGAGGAAACTGCAACAGAGGCATTCTGAGAGGCTGGATCACCTGGGCTACTTGTTTTTATTGGTGTCTGGTTCTTTTTTTCTAAAAACACAAACTTTTAAAGGTAACATATACATCTGCATTAACACAAGTATGGAATGTGCAGTGTGCACAAGTCAGCAAAATATTTTTTTTGTTCTATGTTTGAGCAGGTAAAAGGCATTTGTCAACTTTATAAGTCCGTTAAGACTGTATAAACAAACCACTATGCATGCCCTATGAAAAGATGGCATGTAATAATAACTCTTGAGGACTCCATAGCCAACAAAATTTATGTCTCATCAATCTTGGACCTGTTCCCATGAAGAGGGATCAGCATAAAAATCACCTGTCCTGTAGGGTTTTTTGTTTTTTGGTTTTTTTTTTCATGTCTGTAGTCAAGACTTTCAGGAGGTCTCCCCCAGTCAAATCTGATCTTCATTAAATTTGAAGAGAACCATAACTTTTTGTTTCCTGTGGAAACAAAGTCATAACCTCCCCCCTAACGCAACATATTTTCTGACTTCCATTTTGAAGTTAAGACATTTAAAAATATATAGGTTGGTTTATTTAGCAGTTTCCATGATCCAGTGTCTCTCAAAAGCTATTGTTTTTTGTACATTAGCATCAAAGAAATTCAAAGTCAACAAAGCACCATACAGGATCAGATGTCCTGTGTATTTCTCATCTTTACATGGCCTTATTCTTTTTATACTAATTTACTCTCTCTTTAAAGACTTTATTATTTTTAAACTTTTTTTCTATGACTGTCTATACCCATATTTTACTGTATCTGTTTAAAGGTTTTCTTGGTCTGGACTGCTTTACTGCGTGCCTGCAACCTTCTCTAACCACAAGACAAACCTTAAACAGCCATGCCAGCAGCCATGTGGCTCTGGCCGCTGGCTTTGCTGTGTTCCCTGACAGCCGAGCCTTACAGCCCCAGCTCTGAGAAGCTGCTGTGTCCATGAGTTGGCAGGCATTGTTACCTAGCATGGGGGCTGCTCAAGTGCTCTGCTGCACAGCAGGGGCTCCTCTACCGCTTTCTCAGGCCCTGTGTGGATGTTCCAGCCCCACATTGAGTGTGAAATGTAGTCAGTTGGACTTTCCTTTAGGCCACTACCTCACAAATAACTACACAGAGACTTACTATAATTATGAAGGCTCAGCCTATAGCTTAGACTTGTTCCTACCTATTTCTTATAACTTAAATTAATCCATTTATATTAATCTATATTCTATCAAGTGGCATCACCTCTCTTCCATCTTGCACCTCCTGTTTCCTCTCTGTCTCCTGGCTTCTCCCACACCCAAATTCCCCCTCCTCTTCCTTTCCCTCCCAAGGAATCCCACCTAACCAACTGCCTAGCTATTGGTCGTTCAGATTTTTATTACACCAATCACAGCAATACATCTTCACACAGTGTACAAATATCCCACAACAGATGCTTGCCTGTGATCTCAGCATTTGGGAGGTGGAAGAAGGAGGATCAGAGATTCAAGACTAGCCTCTATTACATAGTGAGTTTCGAGGCCAACCTGGGTACCTCCTGCCTCACCCAAATCTAAAGCAGTTATGGGGAATCCAAACATCTATAAGCATTGTGACTTCAGTGCCTCTGTCACCATCCAACTTTTTCAGCATCAGAAAATGTCAATCATCCAGCCAATCCCGCACAGGGATGCAGGGAACTTGCCTTGCCTCTTGCCCATTTTGAGCACAATGAAAGTTGGGTGGATTATACCTACCCTTTGGCTGGAACCGGTAGTTCCAGATACTCAGGAAGCTGAGGCAGAAGGATGTTTTCAGCCCAGAAGTTCAGTCTAGGCAACACACTGGAGACCCTGGCTCAAAATAATTCATAAAACAGCCTGAGATGGCGCAAACCTCTGTGAGTTCAAGGCCCACCTGGTCAACAGACCTAGTACCAGGATAGCCAAGGCTACACAAGAGGGGGAGAGGGGAGGGAAGAGGCTGGGTGGATGTAAAGAGAAACAGGGCAGAAGTTTCAGTGGTCTGTAAGGAGG
>CABHPQ010153521.1:0-44923 GCA_902168405.1 Peromyscus aztecus | reverse complement strand
CTTCATCCAGTAACTGATGAAAGCAGATGCAGAGATCTACAACCAAGCACCAGGCCGAGCTCCAGGAGTCCAGTTGAAGAGAGGGAAGGGGATTATATGAGCAAGGGGGGTCAAGATCATGATGAGGAAATCTACAGAGACAACTGAACCAAGTTCGTGGGAACTCATGAACTTTAGACCAACAACTGTGGAACCTGCTTGGGACTGGATTAGGCCATCTGAATACGGAAGACAATTGTGTAGCTTGGTCTGTTTGAGGGGCCCCTGGCAGTGGGATCAGGATCTATCCCTGGTGCATGTGCTGGCTTTCTGGAGCACATTACCTATAATGGAACACCTTGCTCACCCTTGATGCAGTGGGGAGGGGCTTGGTCCTGCCTCAACTGAATGTACCAGGCTTTGCTAACTCTCTATGGGAGGCCTTTTGGAGGAGGGGATGGGGGCGTGGATCAGGAGGAGGTGGTTGGGGGGAGTGGGAGAAGGGATTAGAGGGAAATCTGTGGTTGGTATGTAAAATGAATAAAAAATTAAAAATAAAGTGAAGCCAGGTGGGGCTGGAGAGATAGCTCAGAGGTTAAGAGCACTGGTTGCTCTTACAGAGGACCTGGTTGGATTCCCAGCACCCACATGGTGACTCACAGCCATCCATAAGTGGTTCCATCCTCTTCTGGCATCAATGAGGATGGCACACATATGGCAAAATCTCTGATCTAGATAGATTCATTTCTGTTTTCTTAATGAGAAACCCCCAGAAAAAAATTTCTGTTTTCTCTTGCATGTCTGTAAAATGAAATTCCTCCTACCAACTTGGACAAGGTTTTATTTTATCAAGGCTGGCATTCAATAGGATCCTGACAGTGACCCCTTACACAATGACATAAAGGACACTACAAAGGCATGTGGTTCCAGTACATTCACTCTTGATGTCTTTTGTATCCTGGGAACCAATTCAAGATAAGTTAAAAATATAACCCACAGGAAGAAATATTCAAGGTGACAAAGACTAAAAATAAGTCCTCCTGCTAGTCAGACTGTGACTGTTTGGCTTTTCATCATTAAGAGATATAAAACTTTACAAAACCAAATGATAAAAATTAAAAAGACATAAGTTATAAATTCCCAAATCTAGATGATAGGCGGAGACAAACCAGTGTTATTTTACTGACCTGTGTAACAAAATGATCAAATCTAAGTTCATTTCCAGATAGTTTAGATTTAAAAAAAAAGAGAGATACCAATCTTGACAGCACATGACAAGAAGGGCTCATCTATTCAGAACTGACTCTACTTGTGAGTTCTACTAAATCCGTAACTTTGAAGTTGAAGAACACTCAACTTCATTGCTCTTTCTAGGGCATTCTCACACAAAAAAATGTAAAGGAACACTAATGTCCCTGTGAGAACACTAATGTACTCTACTACTCAAGGATAACAGCAAATCAGAGCTCATGAGATGGTTCAGCAGGTAAAGGCACTTGCCACCAAGCCTAAGTTGGCTCCCCCATGGTGAAAGGAGAAAACCAACGAGAAAGTTGTCCTCTGAACTCAACACACACCTATGGCATGCACACACATGCACACATGCATACAGAGAGAGAGAGAGAGAGAGAGAGAGAGAGAGAGAGAGAGAGAGAGAGAAACAATAAAACTAATAGCCCTTAATGATCCACCAACCAGTACATAATTAAAGGAGTAGAAGAACCTTGGTGTTTTATTTTCTCTTATTTGAAGGGTCTTCAGAGTCTCAATGTAAGGAAGTTAGCTATGAGGTTAAAAAACAAAGTCACTCAATTTCTAACCCAGTTTTTCATGCTATAGAAAGTATGGTAAGAGTCTCAGTAACTTTAAACCCTGCCCATTGACTCTTTTGAGTAGTTACACTTTAGGCGTGTTAGAAATATTTAGGAAAAAAAAAAGGTTCTTTATAAATAAAAGGATTTAACTATCATCCACTAAATATTTGCAATGTAAGCCAGAATTCTAGCTTTTCCAATATACCTAGTTAAATATTCCAGCAATAAATGAAAGCTCACCACATGTTGTGGTTGGAGCTTCTACTGCCCAGGATCTTTAACCCCTTAGGAAGTCCACGGTGCTCCTCAGGGCGGCCTTTGCTGACTAGAGAACATTGCTTTCTCTTCCAGTCTCCTCATCTGCCTCCCGGATCTTACTCGTTTTTACCTTTTCACAGCGATCTACACTTCTTTACATTTCTCTTCACAAACATTGAACTACCGCATGCAAACTAAAACCTCTCCAGCGGGTAGGTCAAAAAAGTCCTTTTGGCCATTTCCTAAATAGTCTCTTCATTAATTTCTTTAGCCATTTACATTTGGAGGAAGGAGGAAGGGGTGTGAACTATTATCTCAGATACTTGCCTTTTTACAAGTTGAGGCCTTCTGAAGTGTGTGGTAAAGGACCAGGTCCCTGCAACCGTTCTATATTGGGAGAAATATCGCTAAAGAGGCAGTCTTGGGTCCATGTCCAGGAAAGCCATTACTAGAGACTCCAGAAGGTGGTTGAGGGGTTGGCCCACCGCAAGGCCTGCAGGCCCCAGTGAGTCTGCGCACTAGTTCTCATCCCTTCACCCTGCGGAAGGGCTGTTGCCCTTGACAACCCGGGCGGCCTGAGGAGCTTGACAACCAGCTCAGCGCTAGACTGCGCTGCTGCCTCTGATGGCTATGCAGCCAGGTCTAGCGCCTAGAGCACCATCCACCGTGATCTGTCTCTTCAGCCTGACCCTGGGCCTGATAGAGTGAACTGGATCCTTGGGACTTGGGACAAGTGAAATGTGAGGTAATGGTGTCCCGCTTTACTTTTGCTAAGTGTCAAAATGGACATGGAGTCTGGAGAAAAGAGTGAAGGGAAAGACGAGGGTGAGCACATCTCCATCTTTTATACCCTCTCATTTTGACCTTTAAAAAAAAACTTTATTTTTATTTAGATTCTAAGATGTTGCCCAAATTGCTCTTGAATTCCTGGTCTGAGCAATTCACCTGCCTCAGCCTCACAATTAGCTCCCAGGAACTATTCCTTCTCACCGACTCATCCTAGATTTTATCTAGCACTGAGTCCTGGTATATAGATGTACCATGAAGTGAGATGGAAAGTAAAATATTTAACATCATTATAACACCGAGATTATCCACCAATCACCTTAAGTAAAATGCTCATTAAAAATATCAGTCAGGAAAGGGGGGAGGAAAAGGAGGGAGCTGGATGCGTATGGCATTAAGCAGGGCTGGTCATGAACATATGGAAATGAATTTCTTGATTTCTAGGGACTCAAAGTGATTTGAACTGGTCTTGAAAATCAAAAGTTAGAACACACCAAGACAGGAATTATGGGGAAAGTGTTAAGGCAACAAACTGGGTGTTAGCTAATTTGTATATCAGCAGACTTTCCAGAAAAGGTTACTGCCAGAATTGTTAGGCTGCAAAATTGGAAAGGCCATGTGAGATGGGGAAGGTGAGCAGGAAGCTGTTCATGAAGGAATTCATGTGTCCTCTGAAAATTCTAGACTTAATTCTCCTCTTTTTATTAAAAAAATATTTTTGAGGCTGGTGAGATGGATCAGTGGTCATGAGTATTGCTGTTCTTGCAGAGGACCAGAGTTCAATTCCTTGCACCCATATCAGGAAGCTCACAACTGTCTTTAACTGCATCTCCAGGGGATCTAATGCCCCCTTTCATGGACATCCAAATGCATGTGCTGACACACAATTTTTTAAAGTAAAAAATTTTAAATGTTTTACATCATTTTTTTTTCTTACACACACCCCAAGGCTCAAGAAACATCATGGAAGAGGAGGTAGGAATATTAAAAACCAGAAATTGGGGGAGGAGCTATGAAACATCATCCTCCAGACATAAGATGGTTGATACACCATGAACTCACTACAGATGTGGTCACCTACACAAGATTGGAGGCATCAACTTTTTCATCATGAGAGGGGGACGGGACTACTGAGGGACTACTAACAATTAATGGCAGCTGAAGGAATGGGTATCACTTTTTTCATTGGTGTAACCCAGAATCCAGGAAACCACCTCCCATCCATGTTCATGAAGGCAACCCTATTTAACTCAGCATGTCAGACACATGAAAAGACAGGAAAGCAATAGACTGGTCAGGAAGGAAGGGAGTTTTGGCAGAAGAAGGTGGGGAGATAAGACAGAATAATAGGGGTGAGAAGGACTAAAATTCTAAAATTCATTACACACTGATGAAACTGCCCAAAATTAAAAATTAATTACTTCTTAAAAATCATCTTTCAATTACTTTAGCTTTATGTGAAAACAATAATGGGTTTTATCTCTGCTAAGGATGCTAAGGATAAATGATTGACATGATCTCTCTAATTGTTCCAGAATGTCTGTGCTAGTTTTAGCATGTGATAGTCGGGCTAGGAAGAGCAAACAAGGAGCCTGTCCTTTACCTACTTCTAGATTAGTGATGGGATTACCAGAAAATAAAAACAAATGAATGATTATTTGTTTATTTTTACAGAATTAGAATCCTTAGTTGGGTTGCAGAGCAGCCAAATGTAGTTTTTCTTTTAAAGAAAGAATTCCATGAATATACTTTTTTTCTTCCAACAACTAAACTGAGCATTTTAAAAGTACATGCACACATACTTTTTCTGATTAGCATTTTTATGAGCTCTTCACTTGGATGACTTTACTGTGGACCTCATTGAGATTACAGAGACGTTAATATTTTACTCCCCAGCTTACCACATTCTGTTTTTGCTGACATGCTACAAATGTGAATAAACTTATCCATATGCACAAAATGACTTATGTTTCTATTTTCTGAAAACGAATATTCACATCATTCTTGACATGACATTTCATTATTTCCCTACCCAAGTTTTGTAGTTCTGTGGATATCTAGGCATGGTAGAGAAATTAAACTCAGCTGCCTTTAAGTCTCAACTCTTGATTGCTTCTTGGAGATGGTGTCTGAAAGTATACAGCTTATTTCAATCACATGCTTTCCCTCCTGTTGCTTTAACAGGCATTGAGAAAATAAATTTTAGAAACTAAGGATTCATGAAAACAACCAAGTCATTAGATTTGAACTTGCAGCATCATTTTGCCAGTCTGGAGCATCATTCTGTCAAAACTGTCTTCTTTCAGAAAAGATCAAGGACAAATATTTATATGATCAGTCATGTGTCATGACCTGTGTTACTGACTTTTGCATATGTGTATGTATATGTGCACATATACATATCACCAGTAATTATAGAAGAAAGGTCATGAATTCAAGAGGGCATCAGGGGACACAAGAGGAGTTGGGGGAAGGAGAAATGTAAATTACAAAATACAGTATACTCATACATGAAATTCTCAAATAAATTTTGAAAGAAGAAAACGCAAAGTATGTCTAGCACTAAGTTGAATGTGAATATAAATTAATCATTGAAGCTTTACTGAAAATTTTCTAATACTATCTCTAGTTGACCTTTATTCTTTATCATTTAGAAATGCTGCTAAGTAGTAAAAGATAACATGTGCAGAATATCAGCATTTCCTAGTCACAGGAAGAGACTTTTTCATTCTGAGGTTGTTATTCAGAAGAGGCGGATGTGCACTAAGGGATGTGAGGAGTAAACGTATAGAAAGAAAAAAACTGTGGCTTCTGAGTTTGGAAAGATTGTTGTCAAACACTAAGAATCAGATGTATGAGTTTTCTCTGAGAAAAAGCATGCGTATGTGTTTTGTATTCTTTTGTAGAAGTCTGATAATAAAGATATCACTGAAGGTTAGAAACAAAATCAACCAGAGGAAATTCTGAAAGTATGGGATGTGGAGAATCAAAAATATCTGTAGCAAATACTATTGTCTTAGGGGTGAGTAATACTTTCTCATTACTGATATAAAGTTTCCTCAAAGTAACTGAATGCAAAGAGCTTTGTTTCGGCAGATCATTCCTGAGGGATGTAGTCCATCATGGTGGGAAGGAAATGGCAGAAGGCAGGGGAGGCATGGTGGTGGGAAGAAAAGGCTTTGGACTTGGTGGTCATATTGCACATGCATTCAACAACAGAGAGTGAACAGCAAGTGGGGCTGGGCTACAAAGCCCGATGCCTACCTCTAATAACTAACTTTCTCCAGCAAGACTCAACTTCTTAAAGATTCAATAACCTTCCCAAACAGCACCAGCAGGGTCAAGCATTCAACATGTGATCCTATGGGAAGCACTTCACACTCAAATCACAGAAGTAAGATTTTACTCTGATTAACTAAAATTCAATGTTTTAAATTACATCAGTTTTTAAAAGGGTGACCTTGTATCTAGAAAGGGATGTATTTGAATAAAAGACGCAAAAACTTTTTGAAAAATATGATGATTGTCTTCTGTAGCTTTTGCTTTGTCTCCTAGCCCTTCATAAACAAGTGTGTGCTGAGATATGAGCACATCAACTGAATTACCATACCCAAGAAAATCCAGCAATATGAATAACTATCAAATTTAAAATTGTGTATGTGTTTGTTGGTTTAAAAGAGATCTATCATAGATCTCTTTTCATCACTGCACTTATGTTTGTCCAATAGAACTCACACTTCTATTCAGTTATAAACCCGAGAGATTAAAGCTTACCTAATCCTATTAACAAACACCAAGAAGTTAGAAAAATCACACTTACATAACTAATGGGAGAAAACTGTTCCACGGATTTCAGCTTTTCCTCTGAATTTTTAGACCATGCAAACCAGCTGACAAACTGCTGCATGGGAGTTCTTAGCTCTGTAGTAACAAGACTGCTCTGAGAATAGAATGAAATATCTTAGTCTGCTCTCCCTGATTCATGTACATGATGCCACTCTTTGCAATCTGGCTGGTTGGTTGGTTGGTTGGTTGGTTGGTTGGTTGGTTGGTTGGTTGGTTGGTTAGTGAATAGGATGGTTGGTTAGTTGGTTGGTTGGCTGGCTGGTTAGTTGGTGAATAGGATGGTTGGTTGGTGAATGGGATGATTGGTTGTTTGGTTAGTTAGTTGGTTAGTGAGTGGAATGGCGTAAGTGAGACCTCCTAGAACCCAAGCACAAGCTCTTAATTAAGAATGATTTTTCAATAAGAAAACTTTAGCTTGTCCCTCATACACCAACAGAGTTCTTCACAAGCCTTGGTTTGTCCTTCCTGGATAGATCCTGTTTCTGATACAACCAGTGACAACTCCATAGTTAATGTATTGATGAAATTAATGCATGACTTGCTTACTTCCATCTTTTATAAAGATGTTAAATGTTTATTAAAACTGTGTTTTCCGTTACATCATTTCATTACTAACAACTCTCTCTTCTCACAGGTTATCCAGATTATGATTGGCATCTATCATGTACTCATGTGGTATTTCCTATTGGTATTATATATGGGACAAATTAAAGGAGTATTTGGGACTTATGAACCTTTAACTTACAAAATGGGAACTGCTTTATGGGGAATTGCTGTAAGTAAAATATATTTGTGTTTATTTTATTAATCAGTAAATAATATTGATTCATATTAGTGGATGATAAGGGCCAGCTTCTAAACAAGGTTTTCAGGAGAATCATATAACTCAACGCCATTTACTGACTAATTCAAAATCCAATTCCTTCTTTCAACAAGTCTGTATTGAGCAACTTTAATCTACAAGTGCTATAAAAGAAATGTGGATATGAGAGTAAATGACAACCACAATGTGGACTATATCCTTAGCTATGTCAAAGACAGACTTTTAACCATCACGCCCATTATCATGATTAATTTTCAGGTTTGCCATTACCTGCGCTCTGGTGTGGTTTCTAGACAGCCATTAGGCAGAAAGAAAACTCAGAGTGTGGGGGATTCCTAAAAGTCAAGGGAAGAATGTATCACAAGACATAAAGAAAGATCAGCTCTATCATCTTCTGTTGGTTTGTCAGAATGGTTAAGGTTGAAAACTGACTACTGGGCTTATTAATGTGATAGCCAGTCATAAACATGACAAGTAGTTTCAGTAAAAATGATGACATAAAATCCTGATCGGACTTGGTTTGGGGAAATGGAATGAGAGCTGAGAAGATTTCTTTATATTTTTAATTTACTTTTTGATAATTCTATACATGTGTACAATGCCTTTTGATCTTATCTACCTGACTCCCTCCCTCCAACTCCTCTTGGAGCCCCCAACACATTTCCCTTTCAACTTCACGTCCTTTTTTTCTATTGTCTTTTGCTGGTGTGGGGTGGAACCAGGATAAAAAAAAAACAATAAATGTTATGAGCTAATAAGGGAAATATTGCAATCATATATAAATGTTAGTAAGAAATAATGAATTTTAGTGAACAAATAGCTATGGTCACGTTCTCCAGTGATGATTGTCAATTAGTGTTCATTTTACCCCCTCAGAGAATATGTCATAGTATCTGAAGAGGCTCTGGATTTTTACATCTAGTGAAAATTCCAAGCACTTGTGGTCGGCCAGCCTAGATGGAACAGCAAACTTCCAGTTCCCTGAGAAACCTTGTTTCAAGGCAATAAGGGGAACAATAAAAGAAGACACATGTGTATAATAAGATTATGTACCTGCACACTCACGTGCATCCCACATACATACACCAGACATGTATGCACACATCAATAGATAAATAAACAAAGTGAAAGCCTGGGCATCCTGTGGGCTTAATGGTATCTATTGCCTCTCAATGAAGAGGGTGTTATTCACAGACATGGTGTCTAATGGATTTAAGAGCCACTTTTTCAAATCTGGATGTATACACAGTCATTACAGTCCGTGATATCTTACTAGAAACAGAAGAAGTTGGAGTAACACCTAAATGGGTTATATAAAAGGTAACATAACCAAACTTGGTCCCTGGTTCAGGAAGACTTAAGAGGCCATTGCCATGTACGACAACCTAAATCTTATCCACTGTCCTGTGCTTTGTGACTGTTGTGACCCTCCTGTTACTTTCAATATGTGTCACCTTTTGAAAACATGATTATCTCATAACAGAAGCTTTCCTAACCCCTTCTACTAAAACTTCTCTCTTTGTTACTATTAGTATTCTGAAAATCTTGCCCTGAAAAATAGTTGTTTTAAAGTATGATTAAATAGCTGAGCATTATCAATGAGTATTTACCAGCATGTGTTTTGTATCTAGTTTGTCATTTCAGGAGCCTTCACAATAAAAGCAGCAAGAAAACAAAATAGAAATATGGTAAGTTGAAATGTTTGGGGTATGTCTAGTATGACATTTCACAAAACAGAAAAGAGGTTTGAATGAAAAAATAGTGTTGGGCTGGATTGATGGCTCAGCAGTGAAGAGCACTTGCTGCTCTTCAGAGTTCAGTCCCCAGCGCCCATGTTGACTCACAAGTTCCAGTAACTCCAACTCCAAGAGATCTGGCTCCCTCTGCAGGCATCTGTAGGCAACTGCACTCACAGGCATATATATATATATATATCTTTAAAATAAAGAAAAATAGTCTCTAAACAATAAAGAAAACTACTATCCCTATAAAATGAGTGAGGGAAATAAAAAACCTGAGATCAGATTACTTAATGTAGACCAGATACATTAGTTAACAATCATGATTGTTAACTTCTGCTAAAACATCTAAATTTAAATAATATTTTTGTTTGAATGTTCAACCCTTAACATTGCATGAATACTGTGATTAAAAATTGTTTGCAGGATCTAAAGTCTTTCTTCTATGTGATCATTACTGTGCTTTAATACTTCATTTTCTAGTCTACCCACTTTGGGAATAGGGTTGTATCTTGTATCAAAGTAGGGAATTTTCCAAGAAAAAAAATCTATCCATGGTGTAGGTGGAAAATGTCTAGAAATAAAAATGTCTGAATTTTAGATCTGAAAGACAGCTTAGAAATAGATTAATCTAATTTTAATGTTTACACATCAAGAAATCTGGGAATTATAGATGACTCAGGAGTTAAGAGCACTTGCTGCTCTTACAGAGGACTCAGGTTCAATTCCCAGCACTAACATAGTGGCCCATAGCCATCCTTAACTCAAGTCCAAGAGGATCTGGCATTCTCTTCTGTCCACCATGAGCACCTCATGTATGTGATACACTGACATGCATCTAGACAAAACACCCATAAACATAAAATAAAGTCTCAAATTTTCAAAATTAAAAATCAAATTATGATGTATATACAAACATGTTGACAGATGGTCCCGACTAATAAAAACCCAGGATTCAAACATATTAACTCCTATTTGACTTTATTTCTGCAAACAGTCACCATTTCCCATCAATTTTCTTATTTTTAAAAAATATTTTTATTTTATAATTAATTTAATTTTACATATCAGCCATGGATTCCCCTGTCTTCCCTCCTCCCACTCCCCTAGCTTTCCCCCCAATCTGCCTCCCATTACCACCACCTCCAAGGCAAGGTCTCCCCTGGGGAGTCAGCCCAGCCTGGTTGATTCAGTTGAGGCAGGTCCAGTCCCCTCCTCCCTCCACCAAGGCTGAGCAAGTGTCTCAGCATAGGCCCTAGGTTCTAAAAAGCCAGCTCATGCATCAAGGACAGGTCCTGGTCCCACTGCCTGGGGGCCTCCTAAACAGATCAAGTTAATCAACTGTCTCACTTATCCAGAGTGCCTGGTCCAGTTCCATGGGGGCTCCTCAGCCACTGGTTCACAGTTCATGCATTTCCACTAGTTTGGCTATTTGTCCTTGTGTTTTTTCCAATCATGGTCTCAATATCTCTTGCTCATATAATCCCTCCTCTCTCTTGCCGATTGGACTCCTGGAGCTCCACCTGGCGCTTGGCCATGGATCTCTGCATCTGCTTCCATCAGTCACTGGATGAGAGTTCTATCATGACAGTATGGGTGTTCAGGCATCTGATCACCAGAGTAGGTCAGTTCGGGCTTTCTCTTGACCATTGGCAGTAGTCTATAGTGGAGGTATCTTTGTGGATTTCTGGGGATCTCTCTAGCACTCTGCTTTTTCCTATTCCCATGGGGTCTTCATTTATCATGGTATCTCTTTCCTTGTTCTCACACTCTGTTCCTGATCCAGCTGGGACCTCCCGCTCCCCTAAGCTCTCTTTCCCCCAACCCTTGCCCTCCATTATCTCCCCTTTACCCCCAGTTTGCTCATGTAGATCTCATCCATTTCTGTCACTGGGTGATCCCTGTGTCTTTCCTAGGGTCCTCTTTACTAGGTAGCCTCCCTGGAGTTGTGAGTTGCAGTCTGATTATCCTTTGCTTTACATCTAGTATCCACTTATGAGTGAGTACATACCATGTTTGTCTTTCTGAGTCTGGGTTACCTCACTCAGGATGATATTTTCTAGATCCATCCATTTGCCTGCAAACCTCATGATGTCATTGTTTTTCTCTGCTGAGTAGTACTCCATTGTGTATATATACCACGTTTTATTTATCCATTCTTCAGTTGAAGGGCATCTAGGTTGTTTCCAGGTTCTGGATATTACAAATAATGCTGCTATGAACATAGTTGAGCATGTGTCCTTGTGGTAAGATTGAGCATTCCTTAGGTATATGCCCAAGAGTGGTATAGCTGGGTCTTGAGGGAGGTTGATTCCCAATTTTCTAAGAAAGTGTCATATTGATTTCCAAAGTGGCTGTACAAATTTGCATTCCCACCAACAGTGGAGGAATGTTCCCCTTGCTCCACATCCTCTCCAACATAAGCTGTCTTCAGTGTTTTTGATCTTAGCCATTCTGACGGATGTAAGGTGGTATCTCAGAGTCATTTTGATTTGCATTTCCCTGATGACTAAGGATGTTGAGCAGTTCCTTAAATGTCTTTCAGCCATTTGAACTTCTTCTGTTGAGAATTCTCTGTTTAGCTCTATAGCCCATTTTTTAGTTGGACTGTTGGGTATTTTGATGTCTAATTTCTTGAGTTCTTTATATATTCTGGATATCAGCCCTCTGTCAGATGTGGGGTTGGTGAAGATCTTTTCCCATTCTGTAGGCTGTCCTTTTGTCTTGTTGACCATGTCCTTTGCTCTACAAAAGCTTCTCAATTTCAAGAGGTCTCATTTATTAATTGTTTCTCTCAGTGTCTGTGCTACTGGTGTTATATTTAGGAAGTAATCTCCGGTACCAATGCATTCAAGACTACTTCCTACTTTTTCTTCTATCTGGTTCAAAGTAACTGGATTTATGTTGAGGTCTTTGATCCACTGGGACTTAAGTTTTGTGCATGGTGACAGATATGAATCTATTTGCAGTCTTCTACATGTTGACATCCAGTTATGCCAGCACCATTTGTTGAAGATGCTTTCTTTTTTCCATTGTACAGTTTTGGCTTCTTTGTCGAAAATCATATGTTCATAAGTGTGCGGATTAATGTCAGGGTCTTCAGTTCGGTTCCATTGGTCCACATGTCGGTTTTTATGCCAGTACCAAGCTGTTTTTTATTGCTGTAGCTCTATAGTAGAGCTTGAAGTCAGGGATCGTGATGCCTCCAGAGGTTGTTTTACTGTACAGAATTCTTTTGGCTATCCTGGGTTTTTTGTTTTTCCATATGAAGTTGAGTATTGTTCTTTCCAGGTCTGTGAAAAATTGTATTGGGATTTTGATGGGGATTGCATTGAATCTGTAGACTGCTTTTGGTAAGATTGCCATTTTTACTATGTTAATCCTACCTATCCATGAGCATGGGAGATCTTTCCATTTTCTGACATCTTCAATTTCTTTCTTCAGGAACTTAAAGTTCTTGTCATACAGGTCCGTTGCTTGCTTAGTTAGTTACCCCAAGGTATTTTATATTATTTATGTCTATTGTAAAGGATGATGTATCTCTGATTTCTTTCTCAGCCCATTTGTCATTTGTATAGGAGGGCTACTGATTTTTTTTAGTTAATCTTGTATCCTGCTACATTGCTGAAGGTATTTATAAGCTGTATGAGTTCCTTGGTCGAATTTTTGGGGTCACTTATGAATACTGTCATGTCATCTGCAAATAGTGAAAGCTTGACTTCTTCCTCTCCAAATTGTATCCTCTTGGTTTCCTTATATTGTCTTATTGCTCTAGCTAGAACTTCAAGTACTATATTGAATAAGCATGGGGAGAGTGGACAGCCTTGTCTTGTTCCTGATTTTAGTGGAATCACTTTGAGTTTCTCTCCATTTACTTTGATGTTGACTGTTGGCTTGCTGTAAATTGCCTTTATTATGTTTAGGTATGTTCCCTGTATTCCTGATCTCTCCAAGACCTTTATCATGAAGAGGTGTCGGATTTTGTCAAAGGCCTTTTCAGCATCTAGTGAGATGATCATGTGTTTTTTTTTTCTTTCAGTTTGTTTATATGGTGTATTACATTGACAGACTTTTGTATGTTGAACCATTCTTGCATCCCTGGGATGAAGAATTTTCTTTTCTTATTTTTTAAGTATTCAAGTCAAACATCATGATATTTCTTACAGCTGACTCACAAGATTATAAAATACAAAAGTTTTGAGCATTAATGGAATTCAGAACTTGACAGTGTCTGATAATGGATTCATGTCTCCTCTAAACTAACTAGATTTCATGTAAACCAGGAAATGGCAAGCAGAAACACATTTTGAAAGCTCCCCAAACTATAAGGAAATTTTAACTCAATTGTTTTCTAGTAAAACAAAACAACAACAAAAACATCAAAAAAATCAAAAGCACTTACTCTGAATGTTGTAAGTTTCCTCCATGTCTCCTTTTCAGGTTGTCTGTACTCTGACCCTGAACATCCTCTGCATCATGGTTGTGCTCATTGCAGCCAGCCTGACAATAGTGGAGTTGTCTCACTTTCACTCTGTGTCATACAGGAATTATGGACAAGCAGTAAGTACCTGATTCTATAGAAACATCTTTCTTTTTGTGTTTGTAATGGTATTTTATTCTTTGAGAGTTTTATACAATATATTTTGGTCATATTCACCACCCACTTTTCCCCTAACTTCTTCTGGATCCACCCCCATTTCCTTATCCCAATTTCATTTCTGTGTTCTATTTATTTCAATAACCAGAGAAGTCTATTTTGTGTTGCCCTTATACTCACAGGTGTGAGGCTACCCACTGGAGTGTGATTGATCTACCTAGGGCTATACTCTTAAAGAAAAATGGATTCTCCTTGCCCATCAATAGTCCCTCAGTTAGGGATGGAGACTCCTGAGTTGCCTCTCCCCAGGCTCTTCCATGCTAGAATGTTGATTGGCTTTATCTTGTGTGCATCTTGTGCAGGAAAACATAGGAGCTGTGAGTTTCTGAGGCCAGCAGCCCCGGCTTGTCCTGAAGACACAAAGACACTATTTCATGCTGCTCCTCTGTGGTTTATAGCTCTTAACAAGTTCTTTGCCTCCTCTTCCAAGATGGTCCCTGAGCCATGTGAGTGTGCGTGTGCACGTATGCATGTGCCTGTGTGTGGTACATGTATATATGTGAAGGCTAGAGAATAACTTCAGGTGTCATTTCTCAGTCACTGTTCATCTTTGATTTTGTGATAGTGCCATTAGCTTAAAATCCCCTAGTAGGCTAGGCTAGCTGGCTAGTAAGTCACAGGCATCAGCTTGTCTCTGTCTCCCCAGCACAGAGTGTGCACCCTCATTCTCCCCCTCCCATGCTCCCACTTCTCAGGTGCTAGAAATTGAGCTCAATTTCTTTTTATTTATTTTAATTGGTTTTTTTTAATTTTTTATTCATTTTACATACCAACCACAGATCCCCCTCTCATCCCTCCTCCTGCTCCCCCCACCCTTGCCTTCCCCCCACGACCCACTCCTCATCCCATCCTCCAAAAGGGTAAGTTCTCCCGTGGGGAGAGAGCTAAGCCTGGTACATTCAGTTGAGGCAGGACCAAACCCCTCCCCACTGCATCAAGGGTGAGCAAGGTGTCCAACCACAGATAATGGGATCCAGAAAGCCGGCTCATACACTAGGGATAGATCCTGGTCACACTGCCAGGGGCCCCTCAAACAGACCAAGCTACACAACTGCCTCCCATATGCAGAGGGTCTAGTTTGGTCCCATGCAGATTCTACAGCTGTCAGTCTAATGTTCATGAGTTCCTGTGAGCTTGGTTCAGTTGTCTCTGTAGATTTCCTCATCATGATCTTGACCCCCCTTGCTCATGTAATCCCTCTTCCCTCTCTTCGACTGGACTCTCAGAGCTTGGTCTGGTGCATGACTGTGGATCTCTACATCTGCTTCCATCAGTTCCTGGATGAAGGCTCTATGATGACAGGGTATTCACCAATCTGATTACCAGGGTAGGTCAGTTCAGGCACCCTCACCACTGTTGCTAGTAGTCTAATCTGAGGTGGGGTCATCCTTGTGGATTCCTGGGAAATTCCCTAGCACCAGGTTTCTCCCTTAACCCATAAAGTCTCCCTCTATCAAGATATCTCTTTTCATTGCTCTCCCACTCCATCCCTCCCCTAGCTCAACCATGCCATTCCTTCATGTTCTCATCCCCCATCCCCTCCCCTCTATTGTCCCCCTATCCCCAGTTTACTCATGGAGATCTCCTCTGTTTCCCCTTCCCAAGGTGATCCTTACATCCCTCTTAGGGTCCTTGTTTCCTAGCTTCTCTGGAGCTGTGGAGCTTCTCTGGAGCCTGATTATCCTTTGCTTTATATCTCAATTTCTTGTGCCTGCAAGGCAAGCACTTTACTGACTGAGCCATCCCCCAGTCTCTCCACAGATGACATCTTAATGCAAAAAGAGTACATTCCTGGACCACTAAGCCATTCACTGAACCAGGAAAAGAGCTTTGCTGCTGCTCTGATGTGTTTAAACCATGAATACCTAATCGTTTCTGAACTCACGTAGGACGTTCATAACAGCCTGCCTTTGCATCTTATGTAGATTTTGTTTTAGGTCCTCACTGCTAAATGTAAGTCAGTGTCAGTCTTGTTTCTTTGCACCCCAGACAGAATTGCATAGAAGTGCAGCAAATCATACCATAGCAAATGTGAACAGCCTTATTGATAATATAAGAGATTTGCCTGAGTTGTGTTGGCTTGGATTTCAGAATCATCCGAGGATGGAAAGATCTCCCATGCTCATAGATCAGTAGGATGAACATAGTAAAAACAGCCATCCTACCCAAAGCAATCTACAGATTCAACACAATCCCCATCAAAATCCCTACACAGTTCTTTACAGACCTTGGAAAGGACAATTCTCAACTTCATATTGGAAAAGAAAACCCAAGATAGATAAAACAATTCTGAACAATAAAAGAACTTCCAGGGCTGGAGAGATGGCTCAGAGGTTAAGAGCACTGGCTGCTCTTCCAGAGGTCCTGAGTTCAATTCCCAGCAACCACATGGTGACTCACAACCATCAATAATGAGATCTGGTACCCTCTTCTGGCCTGCAATCATACATGCTGTATACATAATAAATAAATAAATCTTTAAAAAAAAAAAGAATTTCCAGAGGTATCACCATCCCTGATTTCAAGTTGTGCTACAGAGCTATAGCAATACAAACCACATGGTATTGGCATTAAAAACGGGCACATTGATCAATGGAATTGAATTGAAGACCTAGATGTAAATTCACCTGATTTTTTATAAAGAAACCAGAAATACACAATGGAAAAAAGAAAACATCTTTAATAAATGGTGCTGGTGTAATTAGATGTCTACATGTAGAAGAAGGCAAATAGATCCATATTTATCATCCTGCACAAAATTCAAGTTCAAGTGGATCAAAGACCTCAACAGAAAACCAGATACACTGAACCTAGTAGATGATGAAGTGGAGGAAAGCCTTGAACACACTGGCACAGGAGACAACTTTCTAAACAGAACACTGATAGTGCAAGCACTAAGATCATCAATTAACAAACAGGACCTCGTGAAACTGAAATGCTTCTGTAAGGCAAAGGATACAGACAATAGACAAAACAGCAGCCTACAGAATGGGAAAAGATTTTCATCAACTCCACATCCAGGAGAGAGCTAATATCCAAAATAGATAAAGAAATCAAGAAACTAGACATCAACAAACCAAACGATCCAATTTAAAAATGGGGTACAGATCTAAACAGAAAAGTTTCAAAAGAAGAATCTCAAATGTCTAAGAAACACTTAAAGAAATATTCAACATCCCTAGCCATCAGGGAAACACAAATCAAAACTACTTTGAGATTCCATCTTACACCTGTCAGAATGGCTAAGACCAATAGCACAAGTGACAGCTCATGCTGGTAAGGATGTGGAACAAGGGGAACACTCCTCCATTGCTGGTGGAAGTGCAAACTTGTACAACCGCTATAGAAATCAATATGGCAGTTCCTCAGAAAATTGGGAATCGATCTACTTCAAGACGCAGCTATACCACTCTTGGGAATTGTGTTGTTTTGAATGAAAATGACCCCAAACGGAGTGGCACTATTAGAAGGTGTGACTTTGTTGGATTGCATTTGGCTTTGTTGGGAGAAGTGTGTCACTGTGGGGGAAGGCTCTGAGGTTTTATATATACTCAAGCCACACGCAGTGAGACAGGCCATTTCCTGCTACTTCTCCAGCACTATGTCTGCATGCAGGTCACCATGTCGAACCATGATGATAATGGACTAAATCTCTGAAAATGTAAGCCACCTCAATTACATGTTTTTCCTTTATAAGAGTTGCCTGCCATGGTCATGGTCTCTCTTCACAGCAAAAGAAACTCTAACTGAGACAGGCATATACCCAAAGGATGCTCCACTCTACTGCAAGGACATTTGCTCAACTATGTTCATAGTGGCTTTATTTATAACAACCAGAAACTGGAAACAACCTAGATGTCCCTCAACTGAAGAATGGATAAAGAAAGTGTGGTACATTTACATAAGAGAGTATTACTCAGGTGTTAAAAAAATAACAACATGAAATTTGCAGGCAAATGGATAGAACCAGAAAAAAAAATCATCCTGAGTAGGGTAACCCAGACCCAGAAAGACAAATATGGTATGTATTCACTTATAAGTGGAACTTAGCTATTAAGTAAATGATGATCAAGCCATAATCCACAGACCCAGAGAGGTTAGATTAAGAGGAGGGCTCTAGATGGGATGCATGAATCTCCCTGGGAAGGGGAAATAGAATAGATTTTGCAGTAGACTGGGAGAAGGAAGGATCAGGTTGGTGGGGCCGGGGGGAGGGGTAAGGAGAGAGTATGGGGAAAGACAGGTAGAATTGGATTGGTGGGAGGCACTTGGAGGTGTGTAGAAACTTCCCAGAAACTATGGGGATAACCCTAGTAAGGACCCTGGTAATGGAAGATATGGAATCAGAACTGGCCATCTTTTTGTAGCCAGACAAGGCTTCTAGGGGGGACTGGGTTACATCGGGTTGAGTTGTTGGCCTAGGCAGTCCCATGGGGATCCCTAAACAATGCAGGCTGATGCTAGGATACAGGGCTGCTCTCTGAAAACTGCCAGCGGGGATCCCATTGCTGAGGACAACATCCACACTGCTCATTGAAAGTAGAGAGGTCGAGCTGATGCCTGCATGGAACCTTACCCCCATGTTCTAGACTCCTTGGTATGGAAAGGCACTCTGCAGGTTGCAGAAGGAGAAACCTGGACACCAACCCAGCCATGAAACCCTTGACCTACAATCTTTTCTGCCAGCGAGATGTGCTGGGGCAACGGTGGAACAGAACTTGTGGGACTGGCCAACCAATATCTGGTTTAACTTGAGGCCTGTGCCACAAGAGGGAGCCCATGGCCCACATTGCCTGGATGTCCAAGAACACAGAGACCAAGGGTAGAACCAAATAGGACTTGCCCTCAAAAAAAAAAAATCAGTGAAATGATTCGTAATAACATTCCGCTGTACTCACAGATCAGTGCCAGAGAGGCTTCCTCTGGCAGCTGAAGATGGGAGCAGATGCAGAGATCCATAGCCAGACATTATGCTGAGAGTCGAAATTGGAAGTGTCCAATGGGTTCCTCCTCTCAGAACTCGGAGAACCCCACAGAAGAGGGAGAGGAAAGATTATAAGAGTCTAGGGGGTGGAGGACACAGGAGAACATGGCCCACTGATGTAATCAGGACTCACATGGGCTCACAGAGACTGAAGTGCAAGCAAAGGACCTGCAAGGGTCCTCACCAGGTCCTCTGTGTATGTGTTATAGCTGTTAGCTTGGTGTTTTTGTGGGACTCCTAACAATGGGATTTGGGATTCTTTTCCTCCTGTTAGGTTGCCTTGCCCAGTCTTGATATGTGGGATTTCACCTTGTCTTATTGTATCTTGTTTTGTCCTGTTTGACTGTCATCTCTTGGAGACCTGCTCTTTTCTGAAAGGATACGAAGAGTGAGTGGATCAGGGGGATGGGAAGGGAGAGCTGGGAGGAGTAGAGAGAGGGGAAACTATGGTCAGGATGTATTATATGAGGGAAGAATCTATTTTCAATAGAACAAATAAACTATTAGCACTTAGAAAAATAATTAATACATGCAAATAAAAACATTATTTTCAAAGTAAAAAGAAAAAGAGGCAACACCAAGTTCAATTGCACCTGATCAGAATTGCCATGCCAACCTCCTTTGCACAGGCTCCTGATTTCCTGCTCCTAACTGCCCACAATTTACTTTCTTCATAATTATATTAAGTTAGATAAATTAAAAATCTAAGCAAAACTAATTTTGCTTAATGTTCCAGTTCCTTTGTGCAGAGTCTCTAAAAATCCTCTATGCTTTCTCTCCAGGCGTCCAAGCAGTTAATTATGTACCTTCTCAGTGGCCTCCAAGGCACTTCTGATTCTATTTTTAGAAGAGAGAATGATTCCATTTGATAGAGAGGGGAAACAGTGCCCACAGCTTTCCTGAGATAACAAGAAAAAGTCCATTTATGCAGAAGAGATTGTGCAATTCATGCCCTACAAAGTCCACCAGATCCTGAAATAATGTGCACAGGCACATGGTCATTATACTCCAGATTTCCACATTTAGGAAATCAATTCTCAAATGTTGGGATATACAAATTCAATTGTTTTTTAACTACAGAATGATAATGATGCTTTGAGAATGTATTAGCATACCTGCATGGAGCAGACTTCTCCCATGGGTGCCTTGCTGCCTATTGAATTATTTTGGCCTCATCCCAGGACATCCATCATGGTCCATATATGACAGGGGTGGAGTGACTTAACTTGTTGTCAGAGGAAGCTGTGAAGTCATGAGAAAGAGTCAGATCTTAGCAGAATACATCAGAGAGAAGACAAGCACTAGAACAAGGCTCAGCCAGCCAGTCACTAGACAGCCTTCATATAACAGCACACCTTGGCAAACAAGGACCATCAAAATCTAATTAAGAAATTTCTTTTCTGGGCTCTGAGGGATCTGTGCAGTGACACAGAAAAAGCTCCTAATGGCATGGTGTTCACTGAGCAAGTCCTTGGAATTATAGTTCTTCTCTATTGTTCTTTTTAAATATCTCTGAACCACAAGGAAGTTCTGTTGTTATGGTTCTAAAAGAGGAGAAATCCATTCAATTATCAATTGATTTTAAACTATTCACAGAGAAAAATAAATTTTGTTGTACTTCATCCTGCCTTCACTGACTCAGAATCTTACAAACTTGCTGAAGTTAATTGTTATAAGTATAGACAGTACAAGAATTAGAAGAATGTATGAAAGTAATATAGATACATACATAAATTGATACATAGATAGGTAGATAATAGGCAGCTATATAACACATATATATTATTATATAGATAGATGATAGATAGATAGATATATACATTAATGCATAGATGATATAAAGATATATAATAAACATATAGATAATATAGATACACAAATTCATGTACACATTCAGATACAGTATAAATATATATATATACATAGACAAATAAATGTATACATATTAAAACAAACAAATAGGTGATAGAAAGGTAGGTAGGTATGAAAATAGATGATAGTAGATATAAAGATTTGGTAGATAGATGATAGATCATAGATACATAAGGCATATATATATTCATAGATAGATGATAGATACATGTATATATACACAGGTAGATGATAAAAAGATAGATAAACATCTGATAGGAAGATAGAAGAATATAAATAAGTACATAGACATGATAGTTACATACACTGCAAGTGCTTTACCAACTGAGCTGTCTCCCCAGCATGAGATAAGCCGTTTTTGAGCTACCCTTGTATTGACCTTTGTCTCTATTTTAAGCTATCCTTTACTCATGGAGAAGACAGTGCACATGTTAACCTATGTACCTGTTGAAACGCAGTCTTCATACACCCTTGAAATCTCACATGTGCAATCCTTAGCAATGAGGTTACCTAAAAGCCTATGTGGAAACCTGGTAGAAGTCCCATGATAGAAATGGGGGCAGGAGTTGGGAAATTTACAGCTACTTGGAAGAAAATAGAAAGCAAATGATGGAAATAGAAAATGCAAAACAGAAGTCCAATACCAGAGTGGAGAGACTAATATAACTGTGGAATTAAAGAACAAAAGAAAAGAAACAACAAAGGATAAGCTAGAAGAGATCTGGAATATTCTTTTCTAATACCAATCTAAATGATGTTTTTACACCCAGTTCTAATACACTAAATATAAATGATATTCTATTTCTTTACACCTCCAGAAAGCATTATTATGATATCACTTAATGCTGTTTGGATATGGAGAGGCTAAATTGATTAGGGTTGCAGATACTTTATTTTTATTATTCCCATAAAATGCAAATTAAATTCCCCTAATTAATTTTTCTAGAAATACTTGTTCATTTGTTGGGCATCTTCTATGTGATTGCCTCTAGACTGCTAAGGGCCACCAGAAACTATCCTACCCCTGGAAGCAAGCATGGAGAGAAGGCCTAGGGGAAGCCCAGCCTCCATTCCAAGCGGTCCCTCCTTGCAAGACTCAAGAAGGAGCCCAGATGATGTAACATATATCAAAAGTTGGTGGACTTCTCCATCCCACACATATGCAAACATGATACAGACATTCAGAGAGAAGTATATCCACTCAAAAAAATTCAGGAAATATTTCCTAACATAGTACCTCCCATGATCGTTTTAAATGGTGGTCTCAAACTGAGGTTATTTGGTGAGAAAAATACATTTTTGCTTTTACTGATTTCTCAAACTGCCTAGTAAGTAAAATCAGCTCTGAAATTAACCAGTCTGCATTGAAGCCACTGATATGCAGTTCATGGGAGCATTCCCTGAATGAGTCATAGCTCTCTTCCAAGGCTTGGTTTCCTCATTGAACCAGAAGTCAATAAAGCCAACCCTTACCAGAAAAAAAATCAGAATCACAAATATTAGTGCTGGCGAAGAAAAATTCCCACACTTAAGCTAGCATGTTGGTGCCTGCCTGTCACCGAAGCACTCTAGTAAGCAAGGCAGCAAGATGAAGAGTTTCTGGTGAGATGCACGAAAGTTCAAAGCCAGCTTGGGCTACATGAAACCCTGTCTCAAGAGAAAAAAATATTTATCGGAGTTACAGAGATGGCTCAGTGGGTAAGAGCACCTCAAGTTTGATTCCCAGCATCTATGATAGATGACTCACAACCAGGATATTATGAGCTCCCCTTCAGCTCCAAGGAATCTGAGGCCCTCTTTTGGCCTCAGAAGGCACCTGAACATGTATTTACATACATACACATACATATAAATAAAAATAAATCTTTTAAAAAAAATAGAATTATAGCATTTCCCTCTTTCCCTTTTCTCCCTCCAACCCCTGACCCCCTGACTCCCTCTCAAATTGATGGACTCTTTTTCTTTATTACTGCTACATATAGAAAAAGAGATGAACAAATATATAAATACAACATTATGAGTCCATTTTTTGTTATTTGTGTGCATATGATTTCATGGCTGGCCACTTTGTGTTGGATAACCAATGAAGGGGCTCATCTCTGAGAGAAGTTAATTCTCTTTCTCTCTCGACAGTCCTTAGCTGTCTGTAGTTCTTTGTCCAGGGGTGGGAACCTGAGATTTCCTCCTTTGAGATTAGCATGTCTATTGTCATTGGCATTGTTCAGGTCTTGTTTAGGCAGTCATTTCTGGGAGACACAGTCTATTACCAAACTTCCTGGTACTCTGGCTCTTACAATCTTTCCACCCCCTCTTCCTCAGCCTTAGGTGGAGAACTTGTGTTGTAGATATATTCACTGGGGCTGAACTTCCCGTGATCCATTGATCTCTGCATTGTATACAGTTGTGGTTTTCTGTGATGGTCTCCATTTGCTGTAAAGAGAAGCTTTTTTTCTTTTTTTTATGAAGAGTGGTAGCTACACTTAATAGTGGGCAAAAGGATAAGTTTTAGAACGTAGTTAGGAATTATGTCAGTCTAGTAAAGTGATGGGAGCAGGTTCTCTTGTAAGATTCATAATCCCACTAGCCCTGGGCAAGTTGACTAGGTGTCAGGTACCAGGCATGATTTCCATCCTGTTGAGTAGGCTTTAAGGCCAATTAGAGAGCTGTTGGTGCCAGTATGTCAGTGCCACTATTGACCTTTAAGGATATCTTGCCGTGTTGGTCACCACTGTTGTTCATAGTTATCACAGCTGGACAAGAAAATTCATAGTGGCAGCTTACATGGGACTTTTTGGTGCTATGAAAGCTAGACGACAAGAAGGAGGCTTTCAGGATAACCTAACTTAAATAACCTGAGTCCTAATATGTGTCCTAATGAGTATTCAGTGTGTGGTATCCTCAGCAACAGAGGCTTACCTCCAACCTCTGAGGAGCAACCAGGGGCTGGGAGCTGGGGACTGTGGAAGAACTTGGTGGTTAAAATGCTTGCTGCGCAAGTGTATGTATAAGAGTTCAGATCCCTAGAACACACATAAATGTCAGGTGGGCCTAACAGCCTACCTGCAATTCCAGCCTGGGAAGGCAGAGCCAGGGAATCCCTAGAGAAAACTGGGCTAGCAATACCAGCCACATCACAGAGTTCTGAGTTTGATTGAAAGGTCCTGCCTCATTGAATAAGGTGGAAAAACAATCAAGGGTGATTCCTAACATCAGAGGGACTTCCACAAGCACCCACACATATGCACATCTGCATAATACATACATACACAACACACACACACACACACACACACACACACACACACACACACACACACGAAAATGGAGCAAAAACTAGTAATATTTTTTTTAAGCTGGGCTTTCCTCACAACCTGATGATCTAAGTTCAACCTTGTAACCTATAGTGGAAGAAGGGAAACTAACTCCTGAAAGTTGTCCTCTGACCTCCAGATGAGCACCATGGCGTGCATGTACCCATAGACACACACATGCACACACACACAAATAATTAATAATAATAATAATAATAATAGTAATACCAGATTAACTGAAGAGTTTAGATAGTGAATACATTCATGAGACTAAAAAGTTGCAAGCAATGGGACAGAAGAGCTGGGTGATTGTGATGAAGCACAGAACTCACAGATGATGAATTGGGAAGAGTGAAAATCTGACAAACGAAGCTGGAAGCAAACAACTAGAAATGCCTAGGGAAATCAAGCAGGGGAAGAAGGTCACCTGCTCCTATGTACCTCTTCTCTTTGACTCTTACTCTAGTACCATGGATTATTGGGGTCCAGCCCCTCGATAGCCCACTCCCAGGGTCCATGGAAGAATCTACAACCAGCTGATAATCTAATCTTAGATGATATGAAATGAATCTACATACATGAAGTTCTTTAGTCCGTTCACTTTATTCTTCTGAGTCAGTTCTCTCTCTACACAGCTTCTATTCTGCTCTCATGCCTAGCTCCTTTCTTGTCTGATTTCTCTCTACATTTTTCTGCTGTTCCCTCTATGTGTTATCTTAATTCCTTCATCTTAGTTCTACCCTACCCCATCTTGGTCTTTCTCATCTCATTCTTACCCACCTAGTTCTTCCCCATCTGGCTCTTCCTCATCTTCCATCTCATCCTTCTAGTTCTTTCTTCTAGTCCTCCAACCTCATTCTCCTCCAATCTAGCTACCTCAAGTCTCTGAGGTTTACAGTTATATACCCATGCAATAGCAATACTGTTGCTAAGGCAAGGTCACCAGGCTTGAATTTCCTCAGGGTCAAAAGGAGGGACAATAAGAACCATCATCTACAACCCAAAAGGGAAGTGACTAATGGGGAATAAAATCAACCGAGGGCTAAATTCAGTTAATATCTGAGCAAAGGGGATTTATGTGCTCAAACTATATTCTTAGAAGTAGTTAGTTGAAATGTTAAGAACCTATAGAACCTACAAAGTCACTAGGTCATGGGTGAAAATAAAACTGCCTTCTTATTTCCTTTGGTCCCCTTATCTGTCCAAGCTATCTCAGCTGCTGCTGTTTTCTGGCCAGGCAGGGGAAGTGTGCTTGGTCTCTCGACAACTTGGCTAGGCAACTTCCATCACAGCTAGATGCACCTGGTAATTGTTAAAAAGGAGATCTAAAGCTAGAGATAAGATTTGGAAAAGGAGAAAGTTAAACTTAATTAGCACATCTGCCAGACGTTCTCAAACAGATAGTCTGAATGCTTAAGTCTGTTCTTAGAGAGTACAGAGGTATCTCTGATAAGATACTTCCATCCGCCGGGCAGCAGTGGCACACAACTTGAATCCCAGTACTCAGGAGACAGAGCCAGGCGGAACTCTGTGAGTTCAAGGCCAGCCTGGTCTACAGAGCAAGATCCAGGACAGGCACCAAAGCTACACAGAGAAACCCTGTCTCAAAAAAACAAAACAAAACAAAACAAAAAGATACTTTCATCTGTCCAGGGATGGTCCTGGCCGGATGATGCTAATGACGGTAATTACAGAAAAGTCTGAAATTAGGGATTTTGACTGTGTCTGTTGTTAGCACAGTTGGAGAAAGTTATACAAATACTTTAATTGTATGGGGAAAATTGTGCCCAATGAATGATGGAAAAGCTACAATAGCACAGAAGAAATTCATAGCAGGAAACGGCTAATAATCAAAAACCAATATTACCAAGACTCCTTGAGCCTTGGCCTTATCCTCTGGAAGAGTTCTCAACTCTTCCAGGTACAGCTTTGTCATAGCCAGCTGAATCCCTACTTCCCATATTGTTTGCAGCCTGCAGCACTCCAGGGTCCTCTTGGGGAGGGAGCACATGCTAAAACTAATGATATATCATCTCCCCGTTTTCTGGTTACAGAAGCTGGGGAGGGAAGTGTCCCGTATTCTGCTGTTCTCCTACCCCCTGGAATTCGGGGTCGCCCTCTCATACTCAATCTGCAACTGTTCCCAATTGGTAAGTGTTTCCTCTAGCAACCCATGGGCTTTTGGTTTCTAGTAAGCAAACTTAAGGAGATAAGTGGCATTCTACAACTGTCTGGAACTAATAACAATGTAATATATGATGTTTCCTTTACCTTTTGTTTTCTTTTGCCTTAAAATAGGAGCATAAAACAAAATGACAAGAGTAATATATGAAACTGCAAATTTAAAATTCAAAAACATATACATATATATATACATATATATGGTGATTCTTCCCTTAACATTGTTCTCATCATGTCCACACATTCAAATTAAATACACACATATATACACATAAAACTACAGAATACACATTGCATCCACAGTGGGAAGCAGAGAGAGGTGAATGCTGATGCTCAGCTGGCTAGCTTGCTTCCTTTTTATAGGATCCAGAACCTCAGCCCACAGTATAGTACCACCCACATTGAGGGTGGATCTTTCCTCAGCTAGCCCTCTCTGAAAACACCAACTTACAAAAATAGCCAACAGTGTGTCTCATAGATGATTCTAAATTTCCGACATTGCAAATTAGGATTTACCATTGCAGCCCTATTCCTCCAGCCCTTAAACTCAATTGAAAAGAACTTTACCTTGGTGGGCAAGACTTGGAGGATTTACCTTACTGCTTGAGAGCTGATTTTACTTGAGGCATAACACAGAAAGTTTCCTCAGGGAGGGTGTTACTAAAACAGCAGAAAGTTCCATGGCAAACAGGCAGGTAAGACCAAAACACTCACTCATCACAGCTAAGATCATAGGAGACCACATTACTGTTGGGACAAGAAATTGACAGAAACTCATCAGAGACATTCAGAGGAAACTAGAGAGAGTCCTACTGAGCTACCCACCTTGGCTCATAAAAAGCCTTCAAAAATAAGGGGAAAGCTGGAGTATACATAAATGACCCAAACTTTACAAACATTTCTCAAGTGCACTAAACAGCCTTTATTGACTGAAGATGTGTCTTATTTTTCTACTTCTACCACAGCAAAGCACCATAGATTATGTGGCTTAAACAAGAAAAGTTATTTTCTCACAGTTCTAGTCTAGAAGTTAAAGACCCAAGTGCTATGGGATCAGTGTCGGAGCCCCTCTCCCTCTTGCTGGCTTTCAGTGTCTTGTGTGGCCTTCCCTTGAATGAGTCTGCATCCTGATCTCATCTACATACACCAGTCATAAAAAGTTGGACAACAGCCCAGCCAAATGACATTTTTATAATTTCATTGCCCCTTTAAAGACCTCTTCTCCAAATATTTCCACATTCCAACATGCCAGTGGTTAGGATTTTGATGTACGAGTTTCGAGGACTCTAATTCAGACCACAACAAAGTGTTTTTAATATTACCTCTGTCTGATGACCAGCTGAGCAATTGTGCTAGCCCTGGGAAGTAGACTAGAAAAATTAGTCTTAAAAGAAGAATTAGGAATCAGAAAATAATGAAAATGTGAGGATTTATCAGGCAAGCTCCAAAGGAAACAGACTCCACATAATTAGTATAAACAAGTCTCTAGAAAGAAAGCAGTATCCACCACTCCCAGGGAAAGAAAGATGAAACTATTTAAATCAGTGGTTCTCAACCTGTAGATCTTGATCCTTTCACAGGGGTTGCCTAAGATCATCAAGACCATCAGAAAACACAGATGTTTACATTATGATTCATAGCAGTACCAAAATTATAAATTATGAAGTAGCAACAAAAATAATTTTATGGTTGAGGGTCACCACAACATGAGGATCTGTGTTAAAAGGTCACAGCATTAGGAAGGTTGAGAACCATTGATTTAAATTATCTAACATTTATCTAAAGTTTCTAACAATTATCAAAGAAGTCCAATTTCAAAAATCAACAGAAATGCAGGGAACAAAAGTAATGACATGTGTGATGGCTTGGATGAAAATGGCCCCCATAGGCTCATAGGGAGTGGCACTATTTTAGCCTTGTTGGAGTAGGTGTGGCCTTGTTAGATAGAGTAGATGCTGTCTTGTTGGAAGAAGTGTGTCACTGCGGGTGGACTTTGAGGTTCCGGATGCTTAAGCCAGGCCCAGTGGTACTCTCATTTTCTGTTGCCGGTTGATCCAGATGTAAAACTCTTAGCTCCTTCTCTGGCACCATGTCTGCCTGTGTGCCATGCCTCCCGCCATGATTATAATGGATTAAACTAAGCCAGCCCCAATTAAATGTTTTCCCTTAGAAGAGTTGTCGTGGTCATGGTGTCTCTTCACAGCAACAGAAACCCTAACTAAGACAACATATAACTTGAAAGGTATGCTCAGGACCTGTAGTCTTGGTGGAAGGTGAGAACAAAGGTGAAAAGGAGAAAGACTTCAAAAAGCTGAAGTATGTGTAATGGGTAACAACAAGGACTCATTAAATAGGATGATCAGACAAAAACAGAATTTATAAAAGAGGAAGTAGAACTCTGGGATCTAAGTGTAAGCATGCTGTATCAGAAATGTAGATAAATACACTTGTATCTGTCCACAATGTCAGAATTTATTGAATAACACTAAATTCACAAGGAATGGTGATTTCATTAACAGCACGAGCTGCTTTTCCAGATGTCCCAGGTTCAATTCCCAGCACCCACATGGCAGCTCACAACTATCTATAACTCCTGTTCCAGAGATCTAATGCCCTCTTCTGGCCTCCTCAGGCATCAGGCATGCAAGGGGTGAACAAACACACATGCAGGCAAAACAACCACACACACACACAAAAAAAAAATCAGAAAGTAATGCCAAAAGTTATGCTATAGAGACATTAAAAGAAGGTAGACTGGATTGAGAATGAGACAGAAAAAGAACAATGGCACTCTGGATTGTACTCTTTAAGTACCAATGTGGCCTGTATTCTCTATTACTATTTTAATTCTCTGTTACTCACATGATTTGAAACACTGGATGCCATCTGCAAACGGCTGCTTTTTCTTTTCCAGGGAAGAAGACAAGAGGGAAGTTTAGAAACTGTTACTGATGTCGTGGAGGGCACAATGTTCTGAAAGCTGGAGACATGAACAACTTTCATGACTGCTGACGCCTGATGTATGTGCCCATGATATTTCTGTATAACAAGGCTGCTGCACAACCCATGCCTTTTGTGCAAAAGGAAGTTCACAGCGGGTTAAAAATTACCCCCTTGGTATGTAAGGAATGTTTACACATATATCTTCTAGGTTCCAGAGGAGAAAGCTTTTCCTATGTAAGCAAGAGACTGTCAAAAGGAAGCATCTGCCAGCTAGCAACTCTGAAAAGCTGTCAACTCTCCACAGCACATCATCTGCAGTAGATCGTAAAAAGCTGTTTGTAACCTGTAGAGTGCAGGCTATGAAATTTAGAGCACAATCTGTAATTCAGAGGAAAACTTTAATTTCTGTCCCTGTGAGTGAAAACCACGTTCCACATTCTACATTCCTCTCCTCAAGCTAGCTTCTACCTCCACAAAGCAAGGATCAAATGGTCACCAATTCAATGCCTTTATTGTCCCATGGCTTTTCCTGTCCTCATTAAAGTTCCTTTCTGTCCTATGTGTCTCTGTTGCCTTTTTCCCTTCTCATGCCTCTGCTTTCTTCTCCTCATCATTAGAGTCTATGTTCAATCCATTGCAAAGCAAATTGCTTTTCCATGGTGAGGAACATTTCCCAGGAAGCTATTCTGCGTGCAGCTTGTCTGTTCTTCTAATGTGAACATGGTATCAGAGAAGTTTCCTCAGCAATGCAAACAGTGCTAAGGAACACTAGTGTTTTTACAACCAGAGTGGATTGTCTGTTTTCTCCCCTGACTCTCAAGGCATTACACTGGTTGTTCTCCATGACTATCAATTAAGATTTCTTGATTCCACCAATTTCAGTGCTTAGCTCATTTCTGAATGTCTAGTACGTGCAATGAAAGTATTAAAGCCTGGGGTGTCAGAGACTGATGAGGCACCCTGTGGCAGTGGTGAGGAACCAGCAGCTAAGAAATCACAACTGTAAATGATTCATGTATAAAGAGGCATTTGAAAAATGGGAGGATGACAGAATAGAGAACACTCTCTCTGGTGTAAAGATGATGATATTCTGTGAAAATTCCAAACAAGAGATTAGTATTTGGGGGGCTTGAAAGATGCAGGGAGAACATTTCAAATGAGAACTAGGGTGGCCATTCCTCTACAGAAGAGGAGGAGGAAGAGGAGAGGGGAGAAAAAAGGGAAGGGAGAAGAATAAGATAGGAAAGAAGAAGCAAGAGGAGGAAGAAGGTGAAGAGGAGGAAGCAAAGGAGGAAAGAAGAAGAGAGACAGAAGAGAAGGAAGAAGAGGAGAAGGAAGAGGCTGAAGAAATGAGAACCGTCATACATGACTACAATACATTTTGATCATATTACACCCTTGCTCTTTTCTGACTCCAACTCCACAAGGGGTCTCTACCTTACATCCTTCTCTCAAATTCACATCCTCTATCTTCAAAACTGTGTAACCCACTGAGTCCAATTAGTGTTCCCAGTCGTACATGAGTGTGTAGGGCTGACCACTAAAGCATGAGCTGCCTACTAGTGGCCCCATCGCTGAATAAAACTGTCTCTCTCCTCCCAGATGGATGTTGGCTTCCTGCATCTTCTCCAGTAGGAGTAGAGCCTTGTGACCCCTTCAGCCATTCATTCTGAAATACTGGCAGGTTTGGTCTTGTGAGTCTTATGCAGGTCACCATAGACATTGAGAGGTCATGGGTGCAACATTGCCGTCATGCCTAAAAGCCACTGTTTTGCAGCAATCCTCCTAATCCTGTGTGGACAAGGGAAAGCCCAGGAGGCCTCAACCCTACACACACACACAAAAAAAAAAAAAAAAAAAACTACAGGCAACTAAGGAATGCTGAGAGTGGAGAACAGTCTTCCCCAGGGAAGAGCACACCAATTGGTTGTCCAATACCAAATGGTCAGCCCTGAAAACATACAAACAAGTAACAGTGCACAAACTGAGCAGGTTATATGTAGGAACGTGTGTGTGCGTGTGTGTGTGTGTGTGTGTGTGTGTGTGTGTGTGTATGCGTGTATGTGTGTACATATATACATGTAAAAACAATTAATTGAAAAAGAGGCCATGAATTTGAAAGAGAACAAGGAGACTTTTGAGAAAGGAAAGGGAAGTGAGAAATGATGTAATTATATTATAATCTCAAAAACAAAAGAAACAATTTAAAAAATAAAGTGAAGAAATTGAGGCCAAAACCAAACAAACAAAACATTAGAAAGGTTGGAAAACCTGAAAGAAGGAAGTGGTTTTCAAGACCACGAAAGATAGAGAACAGCCTTACCTATTGGTAATATTAAAAATCCAAGTGTAGGGCTGGAGAGATGGCTCAGGGTTTAAGAGCGCTGACTCTTCTTCCAGAGGACTCTAGTTCAATTCCCAGAAGCCACATGGCAGCTCACACCTGTCTATAACTCCAGTTTCAGGGGATCCCCACACCCATGGCAAAAACACAAATGCACATAAAAATAAAATAAAATATATTAAAAAAATCCAAGTGTATATTTTTAAATTGTCCTAGTAACCACACAAAGAGAGTAAATAGAAACATATGTGTTTAATTTTGATAACATAGTCTAACTTAATAAATCAAAACATCTAAATGGTGAAAGTAAAAATCATCAGTGATATGCTTTATAGTCCTTTAATCATATGGAGTCTTCAGAATTGTTTGTGCATTTTGTACTTAAAATACAAGTCAATCCAAGCCAGCCATGTGACAAATGTTCCATAGCCATAGCCATATATAGCTACCTGTTAAGTTGTGTGGGTCTAGAAGCTTCCATAGAATTCATAGAACCTGTACTCTCCGTTCTCATACCCAAGAGCTCCTGGTTCCAGAAAGTGAGCAAGCTTTTAGCAAAAGAGTTGCCCCAGAGGCAAACTCAGTGATGGGTCCAAAAAGACAAAGTGTCAGATGAGAAAGTTGAGACTGTACAAGGGTCTATGCATGGCAAAAGGTATATTCCAGAGATCACAGTCAGAAGTCTTAACTGGCTCTGGGCTTCCATCCCTCCACAATCAACCCACCGGCACATACTCATTGTTAGTTTCATCTTAAAACAATTCCCTTGCTCTACTCCCTCTACACATGATTATCTTTCTTTCCTTAAAACCAGAGTTCCAGAAGTCAGTTATTATCTCCAAATTATCACCTCTTGTTTTCCCTTGACTGTACTCTAGGTTGAGTCTGGCCTCCATCTGTCCTCTGAGGCCACTTTTTGCAATGACAGCAGTCACTGCCATAGTGCAAAATCCTGCAACCAAATGTACACTCCTCGGAAGATTTAGACATCATTTTACACTTTTCCTAGGGTTTGGGCATCTGCAGGGACCTCTTTCTGCCCGCTCCTTACCTCCTAAGCTGGGTTCTATTTGTCTAATCTCCTAACATTAAAATGGATCATCTCTCAGTCAGGCTGTGGTGGCACACACCTTTAATCTCAGCACTCAGGAAGCAGAGGCAGGAGGATCTCTGTGAGTTTGAGGCCAGCCTGATCTACAGAGTGAGTTCCAGGACAGCCAGGACTACACAGAGAAACTCTATCTCAAAAAAAAAAATCATCTCTCATCCCATCCTTCCAACAAAGTAAACTCCAGAGAAAAGGAATATTCTGTATTTTCTCCAGTTCTTACTCCCAATACACAATTAGTGTCATTCATATTTATCCTCAACAGGACTTTTTTCCATGAATTATATAATACACAAAATACCTGATACTGGAAGCCTCAATAAATTGCCCATGAGAAACATTCCTTTAGTTAGCAGGCAAGCAAATCGCCTTTGCTTTTGAGACTCAATATAATCTGAGTAAGTTGGAATGAATGACCTTTCATTTATTTATTCCCTCCTACTGGGTGCCAGATACAGCACCCTTACACTAAATGTTCAATGGGTGGGGATTCATATCATAAATGACACTTGGCCTCATAAACATGACTACCAAGTTAGGATTCTTTAATATGTATTATTTAGGACTAGATTACAGCAGTAGCCTTTTTCATAGTTAATTTATTTTTTGTTTGGTCAACAGTTTCATATGTTTATATAATGGATTTTAGTCATCTTTCACACACCCAACAATTCCTCTCATCTTCCTCTGGATCCCTTCTCAACAAGTTCCCTTCTAGCCTCCATATCTTCTTTTTGTGTTGCCTATTGAGTTTAGTTAAAGTTTCTTGTCCCAGGGTGGATGACAGATTTGTGCAATCTAGTTTCTGAATCTGGGAAGTACACAGAACAACTGTGACCTCTACTCTGCAGAAAGACAAAGAACCACAGAAGATATATCTTGCCCAAGCACCACCAGATTCGGGGTTCCAACAGCACTCTTCCTTCTAGAGTCTAAATCTATCTAGACTTTGAAGCGACTCACAGTAGAAAGACTTGCTTCTGTCTGTCTATCGGAAAACAGTGTAAGGCATCTGCTTGGCAGGGAAGTCTTTGGAGTGGGGCATCAGCCTGTAGTTGGGCTCAGGCATTCTGCGGTTTAATGGCTAGAATGTGCCCACCACAGGTCAGTAAAGGGTTCCGCACTAGATCCCCTCTCGCTAGCTCCATCCCCTAACCCCATCTGTATCTTCTGGGCCTAAAGGCTGGGCGGAACTTCCACGGGCCGGCAGAACTAAGGTCTGCGTGACCCTCCTCGCGTGGCACCCTTTGCAGTTGCTCTGGGACACAACCGCAGCAGCACTGGATTCACCAGAGGTAATGAGGGACATATGGAGGTGGCAGTGCTGCTGAGGCAGGTGCTGCCTACAGGAATCCCAGAGCAGGAAGATCTAGACCAAAAGGAAACCCTTTCTACCCTTAGGATCATGACAGAGTAGGGAATTCATGAGCCTTGAACAGACCACATTAATGACTGGCGTTGGATACTACTTCCTGGTGAGTTTCAATTCTGTACTAGCTTCTTTTTCCTCCCCAAGACAACCCTACAAGGGGATTCTTGTCACTGAGAAGAGCCTTTGACGGAGTTTATTACATTTTTAAAAGGTCACCTCATAATGGATAAGTTTTTAACACAAGCGTCTTCTGAAATTCTTTTGCTATGACTTCGTGTATTTTCTCCTTGTCAAATGTCACTGAGCCATTACTGTGGCAACTGAAACCTTCAGAGTTTGTGGCTTATATAAGAGAAGGAGAAGTGTGTAAATTAAAGATCTAAAGACAATATGCTGAATTTTAGATACAACTATACACAGTGTTTAAAGGAAAAGGGAAAAGATTGGTCAGACATTAGAGTCTGGGGTAGGGGGTGGGGGATAAGGGTTTAGGGGTTGGGAGGAGGATTATCAAAGCCATGTCTAACTAGAAAGCCACACAAAAGATGTATTAACTTTTTGGACGAAAAAAAACATAAATTATATCTTATTTGTTTTAGCAAAATTAATATATATGAGTACTTTAAATAATGTATAGACAGCCAGACTTCCAAAATAATGGAACTAAGAGGTTAAAGATGGTTAAAAGGTGATAGATATATTCTGTTCTTCTTTCATCTCTGATTTTCTCTGGATGCCCTTCTTCCCACACCAGAAGTTTTGCCCACTTCAGTTCTGTCCTTTAGAACAGGTAAAACCTAATAATGCCATGACTTCTAGCTTTTACATCTTCTCACTCGAACTCTTCCAGATCATCAGGGAAAGAGTTTTTCCTGTGCCTCCACTAAGTGACTTAGATATCCACATTTGTTCAGACCAGCTAGAATCAAAGAACAATTTTCACGGGTATTAAATACAGAAGCTGAGGGAGGGTTATGACTCCTACAAAATAGGAACCATTGCCCTCCCTGCCAATGCTAGAAACGGTGAGTTATCCTTGTCTTGCCTACTGAACACCCCCCTCAGTTATAACTTAAAAAGCTTGCCTATATTCCAGCCTTCTCTGCACCTAGTGTAAGCATGTGGCACAGATTCCTCTAGTCAGGCACCCCAAGACATACTTGAACTTAGATGGCACCAATGATGAGTAATAGACTAAATCAAAGTTATTAGGGGTCTAAACTTCCTGATGCTGCAACATGGGCATATGAGTGGGTGCCAGAGGGACTGATGTGATTGGAGCAGCTATCATTTGGTACTTACCATAGTCTAACTCAAGTTTGATAAATGAACAAAACTTCTTGAGAGGTAAACATTAGTTTTGTCAAGATATTTCTAGTCTGGTGCAAAAACATCTGCCAGGGAACAATCAAGTATCTTTTAAAAAATGAATGGCAGTTGTAGAATTAGAGTACCCCTCAGACTTAAGAATCTTACCCAATAGAAGAATAAAAGTCACTAACTGATTTAATTTGTATTGATTTTTGTCCACATTTTTCACAGGAGATACCCTCATATCTCTCTGTTACACCTGGATGAATATGCCACAGAATCGTCTGTGGATAAAAATGGAACTGAAATTGTTGGGGGTAAGAACAAAATGCTGCTCAAGTGAGTAAGTTAACTGTGAGAGGGTTGGCACTCCTTAACACATGAGGGAGGAGACCTGAACCACCTCTGTATCTATTATGAACTCCTCAAATGGAGGCAAATCAATTACAATGGCTTCTAATGGTGACATGGCATCAAAATATATACTGAGTCTGGATATAGAAAAATATTCTTTTTATCATCTATCAATTATTTCAATCCTAAGCTGATGAAATGTCCTAAATGAGATGAGCAAATTGTCGGTATGCCCAGAACAACTTGCAGACTACACAGCTCTATGAACAGTGATTGGTTACAAAGGTGCTGTGCTGGTCACATTATCTGACAGACACACTACTGTTTTCCCAGGCAATCTCATGCACTACACACTTTGGCTGTACAATTTTGCACCGTCCACTCATACTGCTGAATGACGGAGCCAGATTAAGAGTTAAATGTGAAGGATTAAAAATTACGTGAGAAAAATCCTAAGCAATCAACACACACACACACACACACACACACACACACACACACACACACACACACACACACTTGTGGGCACAGGGGATCTAGAAGTAAGTTAAGCAAAGTCATCACAATATACAAGGTGAATTATGTTTCTATAAGATAAGAATGAGGGGCTGGAGAGATGGCTCAGTGGTTAAGAGCGCTGCCTGTTCTTCCAGAGGTCCTGAGTTCAATTCCCAGCAACCGCATGGTGGCTCACAACCATCCATAATGAGATCTGGTGCCCTCTTCTGGCCTGCAAGCATGTGTGTAGGCAGAACACTGTATATATAATAAATAAATAATCTTAAAAAAAAAAGATAAGAGTGAACAGGAAGATATGAATCCTTAAAGGAAAAAACATATATATTGAAGAAACCATATAGGACTTGCATTTTGAAAATGACTAAATGCTGGTGAAAATACAAATTAGGTTACATCAATAAAAAGGCATGTTTATGGCTTGCAAAGCTCAACATAGTAAAAAATGTTAATTCTCCCTAAATTGGCATATAGGTTTGGCATAATTCCTATTAAATCTTAGCAATGTCCTATAGATATCTACAAATTACCAAAGACTGTGCGAGAAGGAGAAGAAACCAAAACAACTAAATCAAAGTAGGGGAAATCACACTAGTAGATTTTTAAGATAATGTCTACCTACCATCATCAGATTATGTGATTTTTGTTTAAAATAAGGAAAACACAGACAAATAGAACAGAACACATAGTCCAAAACTAGATTCCACAGATACAGCCAACTGATCTGGGGAATAGGAGTTGTTTGTTTGTGTTTTGGGAAGGTGTCTATGTAGCACATGGGGCCTCAAACTACTAATCCTGCTTCCTCAGTCCATCAAGGGCCTTGCAGGTGTGAACCACCATGGTTCAATCAGCTGGGTTGTTTGTTTGGGTTTTTTTTTTGAGTTCATAAAAGAACTCAATGGACAATTACGCAGAAGAATAACAAATAGAGATCAAGTGAAAATAGAAACAATGAACCTTAATAGACTCCCAAGCTTTTGAGAAATTAGATGAATATTTTAAAAAGCTCTCAGAAACAGATGAGTGATCACCAGGAGTTACAAGTGTTAGTGGGAAATTTGCAAGAAAAGGTAGAACTTGAGATGTCTCTGTAGTGACAGAATAGGTCTGTAACTTGATTATGGTTGATAAAACATGACAAAATGGCCTAGAACCATATACAGAACATCATACCACAGTTGATGTCCTCATTCTAAAGTTCTGTAAGCGTCACTACCGTGGTAAGCACCACCTTTCTTCTTCATTCTGGCCTTCTTCTTGAGGTGTGTTCCCTCTTAAGAGTTAGCTGGAACTGTGACTAAATATGGTGTCTTTTTCTTATAGACTATACAACTAATGACTAGCCTGATTATACAGAGCCTGGGATACTTCTGGACATACCTGTTCTTTTCTCAAAATTTTGCATTTGGACTGACAAGTGGGTATCTTCCTATCATAGGAGCTTCAGGATACTCACTTTGGGCCTCTTTGTTTGTGAGTAACTTCATCTCTAATAGTAACTACTAATGTATTCCTTACATTTCATGGATTTGGATCCAAGCAATGTGTCCTAGTGGACACACAATCCCTGTTCTTTAGGAGACCATAACCACATCTACCTGAAAAAGGACAATAGCAAAATGTTTTTTAAAACCTTTAATTTATTACCTGCAATGTTCTTTCATAATAATATTCTACATTGCTAAAGGAACATTTGATACATTAAGAAAAAACTAGTTTCTTAGCTGTAATATTACTTCATAATAACAGTCTGCATTGTTAAAAGGCCATTTGATACATTACCAAAAAATCCTAGTTTCTTACCCATAATATTCTTTCATAATAACAGTCTACATTGTAAAGGGGCTATTTGATACATTTGCAGCCATGATAATAAACACAAGGAACATATACGGAAGACAAAATCTGTTTGATTCAAATCACCAATACAAGTGAGATGCTAAAGTCATTTCAAAGCACCCCTGGATCCCATTCCGATTACAATTGTAACATTAGTGGCTAGAATCTTCATAGCTTTCATCTCTATAAAAATAAATCTTGAATTATTTCTTGAGTTGTTTCCTTAGTAGTCCCCACTAAGGAATTAAGATGATATCCCTCGTGTTACAGAATTCTAGAATTATCTTGAAGCTTACATATAGATGTAATGTTTGGGTATTAACCAATGTGGTCTTTGCTTCCAGTTTACCCTATCAGGAAGCTTTTCAATAGCATTACAGAGGAGGCCTTCAAATTACATGGTAAGTCAGAAGACTCAGAACAACTCTGGAAAGCTTTCATTGTCAGTGAAAGTAAGAAATTTTCAAAGAATAAATAAAAATTTTAAAATAAAAACAAAGTCAGAGAGGAATTAGCATGCCCTCTAGTGACTAGACATCTACCCCGAAGCCTTGCAGGGAGGGCGGTATTTAAAGTATGAGAAACATAACATTAATTCAAAGAAAGGTGGAATAGTTATGTCATCTCAGACAATGAAAGTACAGAAATAGTACTATTGCCATACATGAATATCAAACAAGTTTCATGATGATAAAGGCACTATTTCTTAAGACTTAACAAACCTAAACTTCAAACTATAAGAAGCAAGGACCAGGATTATGGCTCACTTTCTGTGCAAGCAAAAGGACCTGAGTTCAGATCCCCAGAATCCACATCAACGCTGGGCATGCTAATATACATCTGTAATTTCCGTGATTCCCAACAAGATAGGAGTCAGAGACAACAGAATCCTCGGGAGGCCCCAAGCTGGCTAGCCTGGCATATGCAATTACAAACAGTGAAAAAGACTCCTCCTCAAAACAGATGAGAATAGACACCTGACGTTCTCCTCTGACCTCCATATTTGCACAATGCCAAACATGTACCCCACACACACAGATACATACACAAACATCCATATGTGCACGCACACCACATGTGTATGTGTGCAAAAACTGAGGGCTGCAAAGAAGATTGTGATGACATAGAATTTACCCTCACAATTAAAAAAAAAACTCAAAGAGAGTGCAATATAACATATAAACATAATTTTAGAGATGTATTTCACATTTTTTGGACAAAACTCTCACAAAAACGTAGGAAGAGAATTTCCTCAACTTGACAAAGTGACATTCAAAAAAATCTATTTTCCTACATAGCAGCATGAGACTGAATGCTTTCCTCTGAGGTCAGTGTGTTTGTTAGATTTTATTGTCAATTTGACAGAGCCTGAAGTTACCTGGGAAGATGAAACATTGGTTGAAGAATTCCATCAGATTGGCCCATGGCCAGCCACATCTGTGCATTTTCTTGGTTGCTAAGTGGTGTAAGAGCACCTAGTCTACTGTGGGTGGTATCATTCCTGGGAAATTTGGTCTGGGCTGTAAAAGAAAGTTAGCTGAGCAAGCCAGAGGGAGCAAGCCAGTCAGTAGTGTTCCTCCATGGTTCCTGTCTCAGTGTTTCTGCTTTGAGTCCTGGTCTTGGCTTCCCTCTGTGATGAATTGTGAGATGATATAAAGCCTTTTTCCGCCGGGCGGTGGTGGTGCACGCCTTTAATCCCAGCACTTGGGAGGCAGAGCCAGGCGGATCTCTGTGAGTTCGAGGCCAGCCTGGGCTACCAAGTGAGCTCCAGGAATGGCGCAAAGCTACACAGAGAAACCCTGTCTCAAAAAACAAAAAAAAAAAAAAAAAGCCTTTTCCCTAAATTGCTTTTGGTCATGGTATTTATCACAGCAACTGAAAGCAAACTAAACCAGCCAGTAACAGTATATATGTGTACAACACTATATGCTGTATAGTGTAGTAAGTCAAGGGAAAAAAAAAAGTCAAAGACCTTCAAGATTAGAAAGTCAGAATATGTGCTTCATCTGAAGACATCAGAAACATGCTAAAACATCCTACAACTTCCAAAGAAATCTACAAAAAATCTAGAATAAATTAGTAAGCTAATTTATCAGTGTTGCAGAATATAAATTGGCTATAGAAAAAAATAATTGGATGTCTGAGTAATTTGTTGGTACACTTACCTGGTAAGGGAACCACATTGTTCCCAGTACTGACCCCTTTCAAATAAAGCTACTATGAATGCTTACCCACAAGTATTATTACAGACGTATTTCTTGTTCCTCTTGTAATGGATATTTATCCTTTTTAAAAGAAACTACCAAACTGTTTCCCAAAGTATTTGTTGCCTATGGCATTTCTGTAGCACCCCTCACCAGACTAGAAGTCAAACAAGTGTTCTTGTTTGTTGTATTCAGATAACTTTGGCCAGAAAAACTCAATGTGTAAAAACCCCTTCTCCAAAGGACCTTAAAATACAGTTACTTATTAAACCTCTTTTTCTAATAAACATTATGGCCCTGGAACCATCACTTTTACATGTAACTAAAACTTCAGCACATATTTCAACTTTAAGGAGTGAAATACATTAAATTACAAATAACCAAACAATATTGTTGGACTTTAAGGGTATAAAAATAAACTAATGAATGTTTTGTCTAATGATATTTTTGTTATACTTTAAAAATTTCATACACACATACAGTGTATTTTAATTATATCTACCCCCACTACCTCCCTCTGACTCCTCCTGGGACACCCCTCTCAACCCATCTCCCTTCCAACATCATGTCCTACTATTATTATTATTATTATTATTATTATTATTACTATTACTACTACTACTACTACTACTACTACTACTACTACTACTACTACTACTACTACTAGCCCTGAGTCCAGTTAGTGCTGACCGTGTGTACATGGGCATGAAGTTATCCACTGAGGTGTGGGCAATCTGCCAGAAGCCACATCCCCAAAGAAAAGTGACTCTCACTCCCTCAGCAGCCACCAACTGTCAATAGCTCCTCAGCTAGGTGTGAAACCTTGGGAGCCCTTCTCCCAGTTTCAGAATTCTGACTGGCTTTTTCTTGTGTGGCTCTTACACAGGTGCTCTAAGTTGATAAATGCAACATCCATGTCATGTCTAGAAGAGAGCATTTCTCTGCTCTCCTTACCCTCTAGCTCTTGTATTCTTTCTGCTCCCTTTTCCAATATGTCCCCTAAGTACTCTTAGTAGGAAGAGATTGGCAGAGGTAAGCCATCCGTGGCTGAGCAACTCATAGCCATTAATTTTCAACATCTTTACCAGTTATGAGTCTTTGCACTAACCATTACTCACTATAAAAAAGCTTCTCTGACCAAGGGTGAAATCAACACCAATTTATGGGTATAAACATGAATATTTAGAAGGCAGCTTGACAACATAACCATTTAATGAAAGAAACAAAATCAGTAGGTTCCCCACTACGGCCTATGATACCCCAGGCATAGACTTTTGATGAAGTTTACAATACCAGACATGGAATCCATCCTGTGGAACAGGTCTCAAAACCAATCAGAAAGCAGTTGGCCACTCCCATACTAGACATACCACTATTGCACCAGTGAGCATAATGTGCCTGGCAGGTTGGTATTATAGCATACAATGTCCAGGGCTGAGTAAGACTGTTGGTATATTTGTTCCATTAATACACAGTGTATAACACCATCCAGCACCATGAAAGTTAGCCTGTATGGAGACAGTTTCCTAGACAATTTGAGATAGAATTCTTCATAACCTTCGTTGGTTTTCTTTCTGTGAGGGAGAACTTTTCCAAAAGAATAAATGAACTGACATCAATGAACAACATATAACAGTTGTTATACATGAAGATATTTTGTTCTTTGAGATAGGTTTCAGAACCTAGTCATTCAAATTGTCATACTTGCAGTCTAGATTTATTAACTGAAAAGAAATTACTGTGAATATAGACAAGGAAATAAGTATGAAAATGATTCTTCTTAATAGCAATATTAAATGATGTATCACCTCCCTGGCATCATATGTGGATAAAGCACAATTATTCAGCAACACTATAAAGCATGAATTGTCTGGAGTATATGTAGCCTGACAAGCATACACATATGTGGCCTAGGGAATGACCTCCAACAGTGTGTAACTCCCTACATCATGAAGAAAAACTCTTCACATTCAGCTAGATAGCACCTGTATGCCCAAGAAAATTCCCTAAATTTTACTTTCCTGCTGTCCAAGAACCATAGCAATCTCCTAGAATAGTAGGTATCTGGTAATATAAAGCTGTGTGGTATTGTGAAATTGTCAATATCGTGTGTATATTCTTTATATTCTATTTACATGTAATATGCATTCGACTTTCTTCCATAGCCTGAAAAACATCTAATGCACAGACTGCTTCTTTTCTGTCTCTTTATCTACTAATTCAGCACAGAATAGGCATTCAATCAGTTACCAGTAGAGAAATAAATACATGCACAACTCATCAAAAGTTTTATTATCCCCCAAATTGTTTGGTCCTAGTAGGAGCCTAACCAATCTGCAGTTCTGACAACCTTTCTGGTGATCTCACTATTCTAGAAAGATTAGAATTTTTGTAGTTCTACAAGAATACACTTGCCAGAAATGAATATGGAATAGTTTCCAATGACTGGACAATACTTTTTAATCTGTTCTAGCTGATTTGGACTATGACAATGAACATCTTAAGCATCTTCGCAACACTAATAGGTGTGTTTTTAATAGCAATCGAACTGATGATGACTGCAGATTTACAATCTCCTTTGTGGCAGCATGTAAGTACTGGGTTTCTGAGAGAAATTCTTCATGATTTTCGAATTATGCCTTCAGTGAGGATCAAAATATTCAAGTATTAGTCAAATCACCAAGAGACCTCCATCAGTTTCCTCTCAGGCATATATGCCTACTATTCATGTGATACAAGCTACATGTTATAGTTCAAAGCCTAGATGATTAACTAAAGTCTTACAAATATTAATACAGATCTTTTATTGATGAAGCATTATAATCAATCCTGATTCCTCCTGGTTGCTATGATTCATTTATGATTGGCAGCTCATTCTTCCTAGGTACTCACATCTCTAAGACCAGTTTTCCCAAGGCTTTAAATAAATTTGCTAGAGTAAGACTTTCCTCTTCCAAGAATGAAATGGCACCCATATGAATTTATTTTATCGATATAGTCATGATCAAGGAAAGTTGAGAGCCTTCATCCAGGAACTGATGGAAACAGATGCAGGACCACAGCCAAACATTAGACCAAGTTCAGAGAATCCTGCTGAAGAGAGGGAGGAGGAATTTTAGGAGCCAGAGGGGTCAAGGACATTGCAAGAAAACCCACAGAAACAACTAACCTGGCTCATAGAAACTCACAGAGTCTGAACTAACAACTAGGGAGTCTGCATGGGACAGACCTAAGCCCTCTACATATATGTGACAGTTGTGCAGCTTGGTCTATTTGTGGGACTCCTAACAATGGGAGCAGGGGCTGTCCCTATGCTTTGTCTGGCTCTTGGGAACCTATTCCTCATACTTACTACCTTGCAGAGCCTAAATACAAGGGAAGGTGCTTAGCCTTACCACCACTTGATATGCCATGGGAAGCCTGACCCTTTCTGAACAAAAATAGAGAAGAGGGGATTGGGGGTGGAGTTGGGTGAGAGAATGGGAGGATAGGAGTAAGAAGAAACATGGTTGGGATAGAAAATAAATTTAAAAAAATAAGAAATTGCTGTAGTTTACAGAGGGAAGCTTATCTCTACAACAGATGTAATTTGGAAGGCTCATATACTCAGTTCCGTTTGCACAATGCCATGTGGACCTTCTCATGTTTCTGCATCTGTCTGTTAGAGGGTCCATGCATAACTATTTAAGGCTGTTTGTGTTTGTGTATCTGTGGTGTGCAGGTGGAACTAGAAACATAGGCACACTTAGTGACTTAGGTTTGTTGGTGTGAAGAGAAAGGATGATGAAGACAGAGAAGAAAGAGATGCTAAGCAAATTATGTAAGAATTTGAAGCCATGGTATTGAATTCTTGTCTATGGACTATTGTCCTTCTATTCTATGCCCAGGGCTTTACAGATGCCAAAACAGCTGAACTTTAAACCAATACCTAGAAACCACATTTTTTTTAAAATTGATGCCATTGGATGCTGCTTGTATCTAACTTCCTAACCTAATTAAGAAAGCTCTCCTTACTTCAACATGTGAGAGTTATGGTTAATAGACTAGTTCCAAAGTATATTTGGGTTTGCAATTAATCATTACCTTTTTCTTATTTCTATGTATCTTGAGAGAAACTTTATAATAAATAAATATGGATATAGATAGAAGCCTATGTATCTCTTACTCAATAAAGAAGCAAGCTTCAAAATATGTAGCTATTTGCTCAAAGTCATAGTCACCTGAAGAGCATTTATGCTGATCAAGGCTAAATTCCAAGTAACCTCACCACAGCAAATAGAGCCTTAACAAAAATCAATTTAGTGTCACATAAGAGGGCCATTTTATTGATATAGGAAATACAAGTCCCCTTTAGTATCATTTACTAAATAATAGGGGAAAGTGTCATTATAGATACTTACCCATTAAATAAATCCTATTACACCAAACCTCAAAAGTAAATGTATCTCAATTTAATCTTCTCCAGAGGCTCACTATCCTTAAGAAAATGTGCTGGTTCTATCCACAACAACAAAGAAGAAAATACAATGATTCCCATTATACTTTTGGCAGAAATGTAGCAATTCACCATCCTCAATAACTATTAATTATCATATGATCAAGTATATGCATGAATTTTCAGCTGCTGAGGGTATAGGATACAGTAAACTGTTCATTTTTTCATTTTTTTCTCCTTCCTA